>VUQI01016686.1:1952-13312 GCA_015106735.1 Paratilapia polleni
ATTATATTAAACAGAATAAAAAAAAAAAAAAAAGAAGAACTTGCTCTGTAAATACATATATATATATATATATATATATATATATATATAATTTTCGTTGGTAAAAATTTGCTGCTGACACTTCTGGAAAGCGTGTGCTTGTGATTGGCTCAGGGACACATGGATGAGACAGGAATTTTAAGGCTCAATAATGCAGTGTTTTGACCATGCAAGTAGTTAATGTTCAACAAAGTGGTGTCAACACACACACACATGCTCACTCTCTCTCTTCTGGTCGAGTGTGTGACAGTGAAGTAATGACTGTTGCATATAGTTTCTTAAAGGAAGTTCTCAAGATGATTCTCTTTTTTTCATGCTCTGGTCAGATTAGGGTTCAGATACAGTTAAGTACGTGCTTTAAATTCATATGAAACGTGTTTGGTTTCTTATAGCTTCCACATAATTTACAAAAGGTGTAGGAGACTCCACTATGTCCATGTTATTGCAGGATTATGCTGACTTATTTGGTATTTCAAGTACTTTGAAAAGTTATTTAGACTTGTGAATTAGGCTGTTGGTCATTTATTAACAGTCTCTTGGTTGTAATGCACTCTGCGTCCGCTGTACAGCCTTAGGTGACTTCACACATTATATCCTAAAGGTGTCTGTTGACCAGCCTGTCATGAGAGTGGAGGGGGTGTGTTTGCAAGCTGTAGTGTGTTGGTAGCTGCTGTGTGTGTGTGTGTGTGGGAGAGAGAGACAGAGAGAAAGAGTGTGTGTGTGGTTGTGCTACGCTCTGCAGTTCCCCTGGCCACTGTGTGAAATCTTGCTGACAAGGAGACTGTGAGCTTGACACACTGTGCTGCGACAATGCTGGGGCTGAGAAGAGCAATCAAAATGGTGGCGAGGCTCCTTCTCCCTGGCGTGGCAGGGCAAACAGGTTCTCGAGGAGGAGCCGATAGAGGACAGCCGGGCAGGAATCTGCTGCGGTGACACGTTTTGTCTTGCTGCAATGCAATGGATGCAGTCAGGTGGATGGTGGATGGTTCTGCAAAATGAGCCTGGTGATTGTAATGTTTTGTTCCCTGTCTTGAGATATCTGTGTGCTTCTCCTTGCACTTACAGTTCCTGTAGTAACTTTCGCAAGTCTTCAACACATTCTTGACCTGTTCGTGCTACACTGGCAGGTAACCTATAGGCATATACCAAGCGGCCCCAGACTCTGTGAGGCCCCTGAAATCCCCAGATTCTCTGTGTGGCCATTTCTTTGTTGTAATTTGCTAAATTATACTCTTGTGAGGTAATAATATATATGTACCACAAAGATGAATTAAAAACTGAACAACACAGGGTCCCTATAGTGGCTCATGCATTTTTACATAGCCTGGAGGCCCATAATCTGTAAAGATGATAAGAAAATTAATCGGTTATTTGGGAAGTATATATTTTGTGTATGAAAACTGTTGCATTTCCTTGCCATATAGTTTGCTGGTACACAAAATATATTTGGAATTTGGACACAGCTCACAGGGACCCCTTGGTGGGTCTTTCAGCTACATGTTTCTAAATGTGCTTTAAGATTTCGTCGAACTCATGTGATCACATGAGCACATGTGCACATTATGCTGGACTGAAAGTCTGTAACTAAATGTCCAACTCACATTCACTGCATCCTGTTTTCCACTCTGATTTTATTCTGAAAGTCCTGACTGGAAGGGTTGATTTGTATCTCCACTACTCGGTTACTTCTGTTTGTTTTAAAGAAGCTACACCTCCAGAATGAGTGATAATTCCAGTGAATGTTGCCTTAACTGTTACACAGCCAATCCTGCTTTTGTTCATTGTAAGTGGATGTAGGGAACTTCGGGCAGCGCTGTATTTATTTACTTAATAAAGTGATCTGTATGATTCGTCTGAAAAGCAGATCAAATTCCAAATCAAGATCATCTTAGATATAAGGTCGCCCACTCACTTGCAATATAGTATAACACAGAACATCTAAACTTCTGCAGTCCCCCCCCTTTTTGTTTTTTTCAGTTCTTTGTCACTGCTTAAGTATACAAAGTATATTCATATCAAACTGGTTGAATTTTACTGCTGCATCAAATATTTAATACTCAGTGTTACCACAGTTCAGCTTTAAGGTGACAGGGCAGAACTTAACTATGGCAGATAGAAAAAAAATTACGTAACTGGATATTTTGCAAGGTATTTCAGGATTATGTTAGAAAAGCTTGACAGAGAGGACAGAAGATCAAACAAGAGAGACTTCTGTGATGGTTTGAATGCTTGGAGGAAGTGGTCATGAAGCTCATCAGTGAGCCCCCCCTTTCTGTGCCTCTTACTCACACACACATACAGCTGCTGTCCCTCCTTCCCTCCCTCTATCTCTCATTCACTCACTCACATTGGGTGATGCACGTCTCCATTCTTCTCTACCTGGGGCACTGAAGAAGGCTAGGGAGACACACAAAAGCAAATTGAAATGCTCCAGTGAGTGCTTTCTTGACATGATGCATGGCTCACAAAATGCAGCCTGGCCCTGCTGCTACACTTGCAAGTGTAGATCCAAAACACTACAGTCATCACAGTACAGCACAAAAATTGCTATTTTCTCTTGACCTCCCTGTCTTCATAACCATGCTTCTTTCTTCATTTAGCCACAGAGCTACATTCTGTTACATTGCATTTAAACCTGCTCTGATCAGCTGAATAATTTAAAGTTGTTTAACTGTAGTAGGTATATTTGAAGAACTAAAAAGTAGCATCATGTCAGGGTTTAAGTGGAACAAGGAAGTGGCTTCTTAGAGGTGTCATTCCAGTTTCTGTTGTCAGTTGCCACGTTATACTGCTGCAAAACTGGTTCCTCCTCTCTGCTTTCCATCAGAACATCAACAGTTCAACTGTGCCTTTCCTGTCCTGGAAAAAAAAATGCTTGTAGCTCAGTGAAGCTTGTAGTTGTGTCCTACCTTTATCTATCTCTGCTGATCTTTTCAGCACACATATTTTAGACATGTAAGGGACTAGTTTTGTAGAAATCGAAGGTTTAAAGTGCCTGTGCTGATGAGACAGCTTGTGCGGTGGGATAAATTAAGTCATCTACGCAGTGTCCTCGGGTTTCCAGGGTAAATTCAGGATTTGTGCTGTTCTGTAATAAGACACAGTGAACCAGCTCTGTCAGTCTCAAGCTGCCTGTGGTGGAAAAAAAAAAATTCTTTGGAGACGCCCGTTCCTTGGGCAGTGTGGTGCCACCGGACAAGGCCTCCATTGAGCAGAAACAGGAGTGGTCTTGTAGATGGGATCCACAGTGGCTCAGCCTCCGAAGGAACAAAACTGTCCAAGGACGATTAAATATTTAAGAGATTGGAAAGGAGGTCTCAGTGGTAAGTTAATATTGATGGGTCTCTCATCTTTCCCTTCTCAAACTTGTTGAGTTGACTCAAGAGGTTGGTTTAGTGGACCTGGAGAGGAACCTTCCTTCTTTTCTTCTTAAATAAACTCTGAACCTTCACCAAGTTTTTTTTTTTCTCCAATATTTTCTGCAGCTGACTTTGAATTTGCTGCTTCCTGTGTCCTCTCATGGTCACTGAAGCACTGGCTAGCTTGTAACCTCACCCACTCCTTGTAACTGTAGTAACTGCCATGTCAGGCTTACAAGGAAAGTCAGCATTGCAGTGTTTTCTGGCAGTTGTCCACTGAGCACTACTTACAAGAAACCCTTCAGTGCATCTTGCAGTCTTTTCTTGTAACCCTTCTCTCCCCCTTTTTTTGTGACTTAAGGGAATAGAATACAACTAAAGGCATTTTGATATAGCAAAGGAAAACAGGAGTAAAATTCAGGCTTTAGACTTTTTGACTAAGAGCCTCCTGTTTGAGGGTAGTTTTCCTGGCAGTAAGAAGGCATCTCAGTTATATAAAGTATTTTACTCAGTCACTTTTGTAAAGTTGGTACCTCGAGAGCAGAACTTCATCTTTGTAGTTTGTTCACAAGCTGTTTGTGTATGATTTGTGGGATGATACAGAATTTATTTGAGACAGCAGCAGATTGATTTACATCAGGAAACAGTTTCCTAGGAGAGATGGGCTTCAAGGCTGCATGGAATGCAAGGTTTCCTGGACTAATTGTCCTTGTGGAAAAACACTTCCTGGTTTCTCTCCAAGATCTGTCCTTGGACATCCTTCACTTGCCCAACTCTTTTGTTTGTTTAGCCAGTGAACCCTTATGTTTCAGTTTTGAGAGATCTGACTCAAGCATATCTTCACACTCATGTGTCTAACTTATGTGTTGTGTGCTGAACAGCTAACACTTTTTTTTTTTGCTGTAGCCTACTTGTGTACACCACATCTTTTGTCTGGATTTTTTTTTTCTCTTTAAACTCAAGGGAAGAAACCTCTTGAGAAAACCAAATATATCTACCTATTCCCATATAAAATTGTAAAAATAATCACGCCGGAGGCTATTAATTAAATTGTGCACTTAATCATTTTTGGATGGAATATTTAATCATGTTGCTGAGGGTTGCCCCAAGTTTTATCGCTTATGCTTTTCAGTGTAGAAAAGAAGACTTAACCTCTTTCATAGAAATACTGATTAGAACATGTTAGGTCACCTATATAAATATGAGGTTACCTACAGAAGCTTCCACACATGACATCTGTAAATTTTGCTTGACCAGGCAGTTGAAGGAGCCACATTTAGAGGCACGATGATAAGGTTTAGGGACTTGTCTTCAGCTTCTGAAGAACAGCAAAAGGCATGCTCACAGGGGGCCATCTTTTGCAGTTAACAAAACCACACATTTCACTTCTGCTTTTTGCTGACTGCCATGACAGTCTGCAGAGGAACCGACAGGAGGGGAAGCAGCTTGCTCAGGTCTGCGCTCTTAAAGTTAAACACTTCCATCTGTGTAACAAGATAGCAGAGTAGACCAGAGGCAGCTCCACTCAGCTGAGCAGGACAGTCAAAGACCTTGAGGAGCACAAAATGGTGGATGGCCATGCCACTGATTCTCCAGCGTGATTGGCTGTGTGTCTCCTTGGCCACTGTGGGGCTGGCTGTGTGAAATGGAGTCCTCTGTGTGGAGCGTTGGCCCAGCCTCAGCTCTGATGCAGAAGATAATTCTGTCAGCCTCGAGAGAGAGAGACGAGAGAGCAGCCAAGTGAGGTGACTATACTAAAAGAAGGCAGGGAACTCAAGCCATGTTTGTCTGCTTGCTTCTGTTTCTTATCTTCAGTCTACTCTCCTACTTGATCTCCTCGGTTCTGATTTTTATTAATAACATTTTTTAGATTTTGGTGCTTTTTGCATTAAACAGGCTAGGAAGAAAAAAAAACTATCAGCCAAGTTTTATGTTTGGCTTCATTTGCAAGAATGAAGAAAGTGACTATGTAAGGGTATTCAGTAACTAACCTTCACACCCAGCAGGCTCAAGCTGAGGGATTTACAAGACCCTTGTTTTGTTGCTTTCAGCCTTGAAGGTCACATAAATATCTCTGAGGCTCATGATTAAAACGCAAATACAGGAGATTTAAAAGACTGTCAGCACTACATATTAAGTGGACTTTTTTATTGGTGAATTTTCACCATGACAACCTGAAGACAGCAGCCACACAACAGATAGCCATTAATGCTTGTCTCTTCCTAATCTGCTTGGTCATTATCATCTGTGCAAAAAGAGGCCAAATGTTGCTACTGAGTGTTCTGCAGCCGTCCCCCTTTTCAGCAGGAACAATCTGAGCCCTTTGCTAAGCACAAAGGCTACCCTTGGAGCAAGGTTACTTGTACCGTGATGGCCAGCTTCTTTCTTTTTTTTTCAGCGCGGCTTTAGAGAGAAACATGGATTTGGCAAGTTGGATGTCTTTGATTGGGAAAGGAAATGTCTCACTTTGCAAAGTAAGGCTATGTAGAGGACAGCAAGTGCATTGATTTTTAAATAGAAAAGGCCAAGTGACTGGATGATGTCAGGTAACGTGTCAGAGAGACAGGAAGAACTAAGCACTATGGGTGACCGTGACATAAAAGAGAAAGCTAACATCAATGAGAAAAATGATTATTATTATTATTATTATGGAAACAACGTCCATCTAGGTGTGCTTGAAATGCCAGTTTTTGTGGTGCAATTTCTTTTTCTTGTCTGCTTGTTCTTGGATCTTTTTGGTATGGATGTGCATGTCTTTTTCTAGTTTTTATAAAATGGAAATTTATCAATCCATCATGGGAGTTCCACAGAATTCCAACTGGGAGCCATATTAAATGCATTCCAGCTTTTCTCTCTTTTTGATGTGGGGATTTGCTTGAAGGCCTCGGTCACTCGAGTACTTTGAGGTCCAAAGATCAAAAATCTTGCAGTCATCTATTTCCTGCTTGCTGTCCTTTATTACAAAGGTGGCATATGTTCATTTTGTGGAATGCCTTAACTATGAGATTGAATATAATGAGTTGGGACCAAATATTGACACAGCAATGTATTGTTGAGCTTTCTCTTTCAATACAATCACTAATACATGAGCCAAATACTGATATTTTTATTAAAAATAGGGTGTTGCTTTCCAAATCAACGAGGTTCAAGTGTATATAGAAGTTATCTAACTTGCAGTGCAGAAGTAAAAGCTCACTGGGGGAAAACAGACAAGGTTAAAGCAAATCAGAGAGGCAATTAAAGAAACCGGTAAAATTTATATTTAACAATAATGTAAATACACACACCACATTGACACTGCAAGGCTTTTCAGGCTTTTGCAGTTTTTAAGATTGTGATCATGTTGCCATGTAAATCAGTTTGAAAAGCAGTGATGATACCTTAAAAATGTAATTTCATGATGCTTCATTTGGTTTCCATAAAACTGCATTTAGTTAGCTTAATAGAATGGGGGTTAGCCAACGTGATCCTCTCAGTTACCCAGAATCCTTAAGGGTTCCCCGATCCTGCTGTGAGTTGTTTCTCTTTTACGCCCTCTGAATGTGACACTTGTGAAGGTCAGGCTGCAGCAGATCAGCAAAGCTTGCTGGATTGCATCGTCTGAAAGGCTCGGCACCTGTATTTAGCAGTCTGAGACGAACCGGGATTGCTGAGCTGGTATTCCAAATGTTCACAAAAATCTTGACTTTTTTTTCATTCAGTCAACTAGAATACAGTTAAAGGTTAGATACAAAAAACAACTACTACTATCTATGCAAAGAATGGGCAAAGATTTCTGCTTTGTAAGTATGCACATACCTCATTTTCTGAGACGTGATTATGTTAAGATTTGGTTAATTGCACTGAAAATCATAAAGTGGTCTAATGTTGCTTAAACTGATTCTAATTAGAAAAAAATAAAGCTTGATTTCCAAATGCCAAAGAGTGCATTAATAAGCATCAACAGCAGGGAGCCTACATGCTGAAAACTGAAAGTTTCAGATAAAGAACAGGTATAAAATTAGATTTAGGGCTTAAACTTCTCCCTGAAACATAGTGAAGACAGATGTCATGGAAGGAATTATGGAACCATGAGGACCATATGTAGATCAGGTCATCCTCTTATGATGGACACTCATATAAAGAGGAAGCTCAAAAGGAAAAACTACCAAGAGGCCAACAGCAAGCTAAAAATAACTGAAGGACTGTATAGCAGAGTCTGTCCACAACATGCACTTAGCAAGAGGTTCATGTGTTCTGCACACTTCTGAGCTCTCCTTGGGGCAGCAGCATAAAGATTTCTTTTCTCTAAAAGGCACATCTTAATGTTGCAAACATGTGGTTAATTCCCATGACAGGAAATGGTACTTGTGGACCGTTGAAATCAAAGTTGAATGTTTTGATCTTACTTCCCAAATATGGAGGAGTACAGGTCAACCACACAGCTGTTGTGTAGGTGTGAAAGAGAATAAATTCAGACAGTTTTTAAGGGAAAATGTAAATAAAAATATTTAATATGACTGTGACTGAAAAGTGTGTTCCTGAATTCAGATTTCCAGAGTTTGAAAACACACTGTTACATGGTAAACCGTTAGAGTCTTTAGAAAGAATTGAGGCAGAACAATCTTACGTTTTCTGACATTAATTAACATTAGCCACTCTCAACTACTGGTCAAATCAAACCAACTAGGGCTGAAGAATGTTTCTAGTCAGAGATGTTTTAGCTGGTCAATGAATGGTTGACCTACTTTTTCGAATGCCATATGCCTCCTGAAACAGATTTGCTTTCAGATTAAAGAGCCAGCATTTTTACCAGCCGCGATGGTGACTCTGGTAGTGTTTTTATGCTTCATTGTATATCTCTTGATGGTCAAAATGTGGCCCAAGAGACACATGCTGTAGCCAGAACTAGCACAAAAGCTGTTTTTCGTAGTTTGGCTGGTGTTTGCATGTCTTTGTGTCTGATGACAGATTTTGTCAGCATGATAGCACTGTGTCCAGGTGTGCGGTTGAGATCAGAACTAGGGCTGTGTTTGAAGATGGGTGTGGTCCAAAAACACATGGACTTCTTGACTTCTTTAGTTATTAGTCAGGTGGCTAATTATATTTTATGACAACGTTGATGATTTTAGCCGTTTTGAAAGATGTTTTTGACTTTTAGACTCTCCAGAGTTTGTTGATTCATTTTAAACATGACAGAAATGCTATGAGTAGAATGTGTTTTTTTTTTTTTTTTTTCTGGTTTGTCTTAAAATGATTAATAATGCTGTTCAAACTGCCGTTGTTATTCAAGCTACACTCACCACTAAAACTAAAACTGAACAGAAATCTGAATCAGAACATTGTAAGTTAAACTGTATGCTAATACTCTACAGTGAGATGCGTGATGGCATTGCCAATGTATTTTCAGCTCTTTTCAGTTGCTTTTCATGCCCTTCCCATCCCTTTCATTCAATTCCAGCAGATGTCTGATGAATGTTATGACAAAACGTTCATACTGAACATTATTGATTCCTCACATCTCCTCTGAAAAGGACTGGTTCATTGATCAGCCAGGTGGGATCGATGTTTCATCTCTGTGTATTCAGACTTCCTCAAATGAGCAGCATCATGTGATCACATCATTTAAGGAAGCTCTGTGCTCTGATCACAGGCAGAGAAGAATGAGGTCAGTGTCCAACTAACTGCTCTTATCACACATGAGCTGAAATGCTGCTGTAATGAGACAGATATACTCATCAGTGATACAGTAGCAAGATAAATATCTGTCAGATTCAGGTAGCTACATTAAAGTGAATTGTTAACATCATTGTGGAATAATCAAGACAGCCAAAGGAGCAGCCTACATTATAATATTTAAACTGAAACAATCAAGTTTGGATATATGCATGAGGTTGTTATTTTCTGACTGGACTTTTGATGTTTCTGTTCACGTGTTTTAGCTGTCTCTGTTGTTTCAGTTACTGTCATAAGACATCTAAATATATCCTACAGCTCCCCAAATACACAGTCAGAGTCAAAAGGACCTATCTTCAGCAACAAGAAGAACAAGGAGTCCTGCAACAGATGGTATTACACGCCCACCCCATTCCACCCCACCCCCAACTCCCTCCAGAGTCCAGACCTCAACAACACTGAGTAAGCCTGGGATTACATAAAGAGGCAGAAGCAATTGAAAACGCCTAAATTCACAGGAGAACTGCTGAAGTTTTCCAAGTTGCTTAGAGCAACCTACAGACCAAAAAAAAAATTAAGTGTACCTAAGAGTATTGGTGCTGTTTCAAAGGCAAACAGTGGTCACCCAAGATAATGATTTGGTGGTAATATTTTTTCAAAGCACCTTCATGTTGCTTTTTAGTGCCAAAGTCACAAATATGTTAAAGAGGAAATTTATTCATTGGTTTGTGTGCTCATTTTAATCTCTCTCACATCTTTTCCAACAATGGGGTGGTGCGGTGGTGCCGGTCCAAGCCTTGGTGTCTTTTCAGAGCCAGCCTATATTTCAACAGATTTGAGAACCAAACAATTACATGCTTACAGTGCCAATCAAAAGGTTGGAAACACCCACTCATGACAGGTGCTGTATGTAGTAGAAATCATTGGTAGTTTTGTTGCAATAGACCCTTCCATAACCAGTGATGCTGTTATTCCAACTTTGGACCAAGCACTTTTGTGGTGCCAGCTTTTTTGCACCAGTTTGTTTTTTTGGAAACCACATAGATTAAGCACTGACTGTGTCGGTGGAAAAGATGTAGCAGTGAGGTTGTACTTCAGCGCAGACCTACTTTTAGCTAAATGCTAATAATAGAAGCATAGTAACTGCTCACAATGACAATGCCAACATGCTTAAATAAGGTGCAATGTTAACTGTCATTGTGCCAGATTTGGAACGATTACTGAAGTGAGAAATACAAATATCAAATGTCACACCAGTAGTGGAGACATTTGACTAAAAGCTACAAATGTGATCCCTCTACATGATAAGTTACAAAGAGTCATCCTCTGTGCACTATAGATAATGGCATCAGATTTAATAGAAACAGTTCAATAGTTTGTTGAAATACTTTCTGGTGTAGATTAAAGTGTTGAACCAACAAACACACCAACACTTAAGGTGCATATGACGCATAACAACAATCTAAATACCATTTTAATCAATCTTCTTTTTTGAAAATATAATAAAAAAAAACATTATTGATGCACAGCTCTGCATACATTATCTCTACATTACATCCTTACTATGCAATAAGAGACTACCATGCAGTGTTGTTGTTGTTGTTGTAGCTGTCAATATGTTAAGTCTTCTGTGATTGGAATATGAAGGTCAGTCCAGTTGGACCGGCCTTTCTGTTTTGAACCAGTGTTATCTGCTACACTGCCAACAGATAAAAGCCCAACTGTGAGCCAACAAAAGTCTAAGCCACATGCAAGAAAAAAAATGCTTCAACCCAGACACTGTTATTTTGGCTAGGTTGCATTGGAAGGCGTCATTCCTAATCTGAACTGAAGCAACTTTCAAAGCTCGTACCAAGTAATTCTTGATCCTCATACCAAGTAATTCTTGATCCATTTCAGGGAATGACACACTGTGACATGTTCAGACCCCATGGTTTTAGTGTTTGCTGAGACCTTCAGGTGAGGCTAAGCCACGAAAAATCCAAAACAAGTTGACGCTGGAACTCTGCACAGTGTATTTTAGGATGTGATGGTTCTCAGTTTATATGTGTGTGTGTGTGTGTGTGTATAATCTTTCTCTGATTGCTGTGTGTGTGTGCAGGGCAGTGAATTTAGACACATATGGGTGCATGTTAGCTGACAGTACAAACGTTAATTATGCTTCCTGGCTGTCTCAGGGCCTGTAGCATCCTGTGTTTGCTGACCATAACAAATTAAATTATCTGATAAGTGTGTGGCTTCATCACATTGTTAACCTTTTTTTTTTTTTTTTTTTAAATAATAATTTTTTAATTTTTTTTTAAAGTA
>VUQI01016686.1:13332-26138 GCA_015106735.1 Paratilapia polleni
TTTTAACCTGCTGTTACAGTAATAGAAACAAGCTGTAAACACAGCACTGACATCACATTTCGGTTGATGTGGTGAACTTTTAGCTGCTTTTGGGATAAATAAAGTATTTCTTCTCTTAGTTTATTTATCTTAAAGAGTTGCTTATTTGTAAACCCATCAGTTACACAGCAAAATTATAATTTCTTTGGAGCCATCTGGCAACTCTTAAGTCCAATAGTCCCTCACTTTTAGCTCTGCTTTTGGTCTCTACCAGCGTCTAATGAAACTATAGGGATCTATTACTGATAAATATTCCACACTGTTGGTTTTTGTCTGTTTTTTTTTTTTTTTTTCTTAAAACTGGTGTTTGCTGCAGCTAAAAGCAATCATGTTAAAATACTAATGGTAAATACAAAAATATTGTGTACCTTTTGTGTTGGTTCTTGCTAGAATAGATGGCTCCAGGACCACATTTTGCCTTGATGACGTTAGTGCACGGACAAGGTGAAAACAGCACTGGCTGCTAATAATAGTTTAATAGTAGAGAGCTGTGTTAAAATGGAAAAGGCAGAACAGACTTTTTTCATGGTTAAGATTTAGTGCACTTGCTAAAGCCCTAACAAAAATAGTGTGTTAAAATTTCCCACAGATGTGGAAGGAGTGACTCAGTTGTCCTGACCCTCTAGTCAGTGTCTATGGTGGCCTGATGTACAACTCAGAGCAGTCTCAGTGCTAGTGGAAGCCATGTGTTTTTTTTTTTTTTTTTCTCCAAAAACTGAAATGTAGTTTGCGCATTATTATTTTGCCTTTACATTCAAAAACATGCAAGAGAAAGTGGTACTGATATGATTTCAAAAGGTATGCTTACTGTGAAGTGCTGCACATGAAAGAAGAGACTCAACATATTTTTGATAAGTCAGTACCCTCTGATCACCATTGCCTAATATGATGTTGGTCCTTTGGGTGTCGCCAAAACAAATCTAACCCGCCAAGGCATGGACTCTGCAAGACCTGAAGGTACCCTGTGGTGTCTGGGAGTGAGACATTAGCAGGAGATCCTTTAAGTCACCTAAGTTGTAAGTTGGAGCTGAAGCAAATCAGACTTGTTGTAACAAATCCCCCAACACCATGATGCCGGTTCATGGTTTGTCCCATTGTCCGTTTATACACACCACTGCCGACCAGGAACCAACAGGACTGTTTGTTGTAGAAGTGCTCCAAACTAGTCGTTTGTCCATAACAAGTTACTCAGACAGGCTTTAAACCTGCCCATTTCCATTTTCCCATAGTTGACACGGTGAATTGGCTCTTACCATCTTAATATATCCTGGACTTTGGTGTGCACTATTGTTGAAAGATAATCAACATTATTTGTTTCACCTTTAAGTGGTCAAAAAACAAAAATTGGCACAAAGTTACAAACAGAGTATTCTGGTCTAAAGGATATCAGAAAATAGTGAGAAGGGTCCATCTCAGTTTTATAAAAGTAAAATGCGACATCTTCATCTTGTTTATATTCCCTGAAAACAATGCAGCCTCAGTTACAATGGAGAAAAGCAGCAAATCATCACAGTACATAAGATGGTATTTTAGCTTGAAGGATAACTTAAGTTATTCAATTAAGCAACAATTATTTTCTATCAGGGAGTTTCAGTCTAATTTAAATAAGAGCTCCAGAAGTATAGTGTAAATTCAACTGTTCTCCACCACATTAGGCACCAAATCAAGTTTGTCCATTTAAATATGGTTCATCATCATCAAACTGCCAAGCTTCATTAAGTCACTACTCCTTTTCATCAACAGAGCTTATTTTCCTGTTTTGTGTCAAAACAGCTTTTTATGACAAAAGACCAACAGGATCTAATATTCTGTGTCTGTCTTGTCTGTCTAGTTATTACATTAACAGGTGTAGTATGACTAACACACACACACAAAAAGTTGACATTGAAACCGAGGCCTTACATTGTTATTTTTCTGGTTTCAAAGTCTCACAGTTATATCAGGTAAAGAGAAAGTTTAAGAATTTGGTGCCAAAATAAATATCTCCTGCTGCTGCTTGACTTGGCCCATACTTGCATCAGTAGATGTTTGATTTCAGGAAGATAATTTGAGCCTTGACGTATAAAGAGTGTGCACAGGTATGTCTTTGTGGCATTGTTCAGGCAGTGGTAACAATCAGCAAAGAGGTCTTTTAATCATTTAATGTATATGCACTGAGATCAAAACAAGGCTAATCAGAGGCAAAATCCTTTGTATGTTATTTTTTACTAAAAATAGGATTATGACTAAAATGTGAACCATTCAATTATAATGTACAAAACAGCAACTGACCCGCAAGATCAAGTGGTAATAGTAATTTACAAATATTTGATAATGGAATTATGGGGAGAATTTTATTTAAATGTGTCTTCTAAATTAGCTTCACAGTATCGGATGCAGATATTTCTACAATCTCATTATTTCCACTGCCATACTATGTAGATGTAAAGACATGCGACCAGAGTTGGCACTTTCAGAAAAATCTGGTTGTAGACTTAGTGTTTACTAAACATAAAAACTATTCTAATAAAGGTGAGTGGGAAGGCATGCAAATGATCAAGTGGAAAGAAAGCTTAAGGCATAATTTGATATTAATTGATTAACTGACCTATATTCTTACACTACTTAGAATTCAGTTAAATATCAAATCCTGTTGTTTGTGGCCTTGACTTGTTATTTAAGTGATGCCTTTCAGCACTAGCAGATGAACACATGAACAGCAGCACAACAAACTTTCAGAAATCACGGTAGCTACGTCCATATTTTCTACTGTCTATGGTATTTTCCCGGGTATCGTATCAAGTTTGAAATTCTACTGTCGTGACAACCCTAGGTAGAAGTTGTCACGATTTGCTCACATATTATGTTTCAAAAGTTTCCAAAGTGTCTCTGGTCCATAGAGCCTAAGGCTTGTTCATTTGGCCTCACAGTTTTGCAGTTTTTGACTAAATTTGCAGAAATTTCTTCAGATGAAAACAAAGAAGAAAAAAAATAAACAAGCCAGGGCTTTAGGGGTTAACTCTTCAGACCTTCATTGACTTGTTAGGACTTGTAAGCCGGGTCAAGAACTGACATTAAAAATTGTCGGCTAATAAATAAATAAATACATTTAGACGTCTTCAAACTTTGTGGTACCACTTAACAACCGTGAGTTCTTGTAAGGCAGACTGAGGATTTGAAAATAATGCTACATGAACAGTGGAAGGCTATAAAAATATGTCACAGCATTTCCAGCTTTGAATTTCCACTGTTCCTCCATGAAGAGGGATTGTGGAAGTCGGGATAAGATCTGAAAGACTAAGAAAACTGCAAAGGAAAAGCAAAATCTACAGTGCAAAGGACCCGCAGGAAGGTTTAGCTGACACAGGAGCGGTGGGGTGTCATTCCTCTCTGTAGCGCTGCTTGCAAAAACAGGGTCTACATGGAAGAGTCATCAGGAAACCTCACAAAAGTCAAGATCTGAAGCATGCAAAACAACATCTGTAAAAGCCAGTTATTCTGGAAAAGGGCGAACAGATGAAGTTTAAATTGAGTGTTTAAGGTACAATCACAAATATATGTTTAGAGAAAAACAGAACAGCATTTGATTAAAAGAACACCTTGCCAATTATTTAGCATGGCAGTTGAAATATTCTGCTTTAGCATTGTGTGTAAGCCACTGCAGGATGATTGCATTACACTAAATATTAGAAAAGTCTGGATGCAAATGTCATGCAGTCAAAAAAATGTGAAACTGAAAAGAGACAGATTTCTACATCAAGACAATGATCCAAAGCATACCTAAAAACCCAGCATGACCTACTTAAAGAAACTCAAGCTGAAGCTTTGGAGTGGCCCTCATAGTCCCCTGACTTGAAGATCATTGAAAATCTCTGGGTAGACATCTTAAACATGCTGTGTGTGCAAGAAGGCATAAAAATATCACAGAACTTGACATGATATACAGGGAAAAGTGGGTTAAAATTCATGGAGTAGAAAGACTCTCAGCTGGCTAGAAAAAAACTGATATCTGTCAAAGGCAAGTTACTTAGTACTGACTTACCCCAAATGTTAGTGTGCTATTTTAGTTACAAAGAAACTGTTTTTCTTTTCTTACTTTTAACATTATTTTTCTAAAACAAAATCCAAATCAATATGAAGGCACTGGATTAGTTAGGAAGGATAAGATTAGTTTGTACGTGGATTTTTGGAAGTAATGACACCATGGGATTAATGTCATGATGCATCAAAAATATCATGTTCAATCATGCTGTTGTCCAGGGGTTTGATGCTTTGCCTTTATTTTTTCTGAGGAGCTTGTGATTGCTTCTTCTTGTATAATAAAAAGATATGTAGAAAAGCTACAGTATAAAGACACTGTTGGTCAGACAAAAAAAATACCTAAAGTTACCTTCAGCTTTTGGGAATTTTGATGATCATGCTCTTCTGCATTTTACAGTTTAAACAATCAGAACACAGATCAATTAAAAAAGGTTTGTTGCAGCCGTATGTCAGTGTGCATGATGTACCTGCAGCTGCTTACAAGGCAAAAACGGTGCAATTCTAACGAGGTTGAAAGTGAATATTTGGTATGACCACCTTTATTCTTCAGCACAGTCTGAACTCTCTTAGACAAGCTTTCTTGTAATTTCTTTAAGTAGTCTTCATGAATAGTTCTCCAGGTTTCTTGAAGGTCATTCAAAGCTCTTCTTTGGATGTTGGCTGCCTTTTGTTCCATTCTCTGTCAAGATGATCCCACACAATAATCTTACACAATAAGCCCGGACCTCAATAATGTTGAGGTCCGGGCTCTTTGGAGGCCAATCCATGACTGATAGTGTTCCATTGTGTGTTTTTCTATCCAGGTACGTTTTTACTGCATTGGCAGTGTGTTTGGGATCATTGTCATGCTGAAAAATTAAGTTGTTGCCAATCAGACTCTTTCCAGATGGTATTGCATGGTGGATCAAAATCTGATGGTACTTCTCTGCGTTCATAATTCCATCAATTTTGACAAGATCCCCAACACCGCTGGCTAAAATGCAGCCCCAAAACATGACAGATGCTGTAACTCTTTAAAAAGTGCTTAGTTTCTAAATGTCAGCAAACTTGTTAGATAAAAGTTCTGCATTTAACTTCTTATTCTTATAGTTTTATACCCTTGATTAAATCTTTCTATCGCAGCACTCTGTCTCAGATTGGCATATTTCATGAATAATATCATTGGCTCCAAATGAGTTATTTTCACAGAGCCAGCATGCAGAAGCTGCTGGTTATGAACCTGTTTGTTTTGTAGTGGTGTGCAACAGATGCCTCGTCTCTTGTGGCTCTGTGGCTTTATGATAAAACAATCACTGAAAAAAGCCGCAAAACTCAATTCCTTGTAAAATTTCACTTGGATGCACTAATCCTCTACTAGTGAGAGGTGCTCTGGTCTGATGTACATCCAATATATGATGTTAAAGCCAGATTGTCACAAGTTGAGGTCAGGGTTTGCTGTTTTGGGTGTAAACTTAGACAGTTTACAGTCTTTGAAAGTTCTAAGACATGCTGCTGTTATGCAGTTTCAGCTCAGCATGGTTTTCTGCGTAAAAAATATAATCTTGCAACTGTAGTTGCATTTCGTAGACTATGCTGAGTGTGCTTACATTGTTTTCAATATTCCACTGCTTTGCTACATCCAAGGCGGTAGTTAACAGTGAATATTTAAAGCTTCGCTCGTGATGTCGTTGTCCCACACATTTCACTTCCTCTGGGTGCTGCGGGTCACTGAACAAGTAAGATAGAAGTCTTCCCGATTCTATAGGTGAGTTCTTGCAGGAGTGAAAGACCACTGATTATAAAGCAGTATTGTTCAAAGATTCATCACTAGGTACTAAAAGGTACTTTCTACTGCTCCATTTTTTTTTTCCCCGAGAGGTCACCACAGCAGGTAGATCCGCATATTTAATTTGGCACAGATTTTTACGCTGGATGTCCTTCCTGATGCAACCTTCCCATTTATCCGGACTTGGCCCGGCACTAGGAGTACACTAGTTTGTGACCCTGCGAAGCTGGGTGTGTGTTTCCTCCCAGTTGCAGACATGAAAACATATGTGCATAGTACTACCCTACTGCTTCTCTGATGGTCAGAACATATGAATGCACTTTCCACTTGTTCATCAATATAAATATGTCTGTCATCACCTTGTGATATCCAGTACAAGCAACCATCACCGTGAGCTCCAACTCCTTAGCTAATTTAATAAGCTCAATTATCCCAGTGACAACTGCAGCTTTTGAGGGCAAATCAAAAGTGTGTATACTGGCTATGATCTGAACTGTCTCCACAGACCTTTGCCCTCCTGTACCCTACTGCTGTATTTAGCAGTTACTGAACTACCATTTAACTTGCTCAAGTTTGATGCATCCGTTGTTTTTCACCACGATTTGCTGAGTGTGCTCTGTTGAATATTACCATGGTTAACACTTTGGTCTTCTTCTTGATTTTTATGGTCATTTGTAAGCAACATTATGGTCCATTACTTCCACCAGCTGGAATGGAGTGTGGATCAGAAATCTAACTATAAATTCAGTGTTTCTCATAATAAATAGCGGAGAAAAAGCCACAGTTTACATTATCTTTGCTGCTTTGAAAAACATCTATTACTTTATTTTAATGGTAAATTAGATTTACATTAGATAATACACCTTGGTAATCTCTGTAATCTTTGTCCCATATAGCTCAACAAACAATCCATGTAGAGAAGCTAGACATCAGTTCAGTACATGTTTATTTTATTGTTTTTTATTCTGGCTTAATTCTTTGTTTTTGTTGAAACTTGTGATAGAGAGGTACTTGTGTATTTTATGAGTTGTACATTGTTGTGTTAGATGGTGTGTTTGTATTTGAGAAACTCTTAAGCACACTGTCAGATCCGGTGTGTTGAGTTCTCCAGGCCTGCTGACATCAGAGGATGGGAGTAGACATCTTGATCTCCAGATCTCTTTCTCTTGTTTGTGCAAGAGGCCAAATTCTCACTGGTGCTGTGACGCAACATTTTCTCCTGTGCAGACACAATGAGGTCTTTCTCTGGCTTTTGCTTTTCTTCTGGGTAAACCTGGTGAACACTGAGGGCTAAAGAGATCAGAATTTGAAGTATTGTCTGCATTTCTCTCACTCTCTTTCTTTAAACTTTCTTGAAAGTAAAAATGTATTGAATGTATTGATGTTGTCATCTCATCTCTGCAAAAATCAATTTCCATGATTCTGGCTACCTGCTGTTATTGCCACTGCATTTTTCCTTTAAAAAGCAGGCTGTCATTTTCATTCACAGGGTCATTAATTATTGAGGCTGTGCAGGTTGACAAGATGCACATCCTGTCTTGTTTGCCAGATGAATTATCTGTAGCCAGGAAGCATGCCATATAATAATTTAACACATCTGTGGACTTTTCTGTCCCAGACAGCATGAGATGGTAGCACTAACCAACAGTTAAGGACAAAACCTCTGTACTCCTAATCAGCTTAATGCTGGCTTATTCAAAGGCCCTCTTTCAGACAGAGCAGCTGCTGTCAGCCAGTTTGAGTAGAGGGTGTGACTGCTGGCAGAGCTTGCCAATGCAGAGAGACCGGTTGGTGATTAACAAATGTCAGTAGACTTTGGAATCTGGGGAGCCCAGTCTGATGGCTTTGTCCTCTTTTGCTTACCACCAAAGGTCTTCCAGGTGGCTCCATCATGCATTTTCACTGCCTCCCACCCTTCCCTTCCCCTCAGACCTGCTTTTCCCTTTTGCTTCTCTCTGCCCCCTTCTCCTCAGGGCTCAGGGTTGCAGAGCGCTGAGATAAAGAAGTTCAGACATGCCTCACATTTTTAGACCCCCTTGTGGAACGTTGTTGGCAGCTTCCACAAAATGCATTTGCTGTATTTCTCTCCACAAAGTGTTGGTGGATGCCGCTTGCTCTGACCTACTCTTTCTTTAGAGAGGGACTTCCAGCATTTCTCTGAGAATCCCTTGATGTGAGAGATAATGTCGCTGAGAAATGAAAAGACTAGGCAAAGTCAGGCTGGCAAGAGTGTGAGATGTTTTCTGCTGAGCTGTGTGGGCAGAGAGCTTGGGTACAGTACTGTACATCTGGCAGATAGATTTCTGTCAGCAGCTCTCCAGCGACAGGCTGCCTGCCTTTGAGGAAGAGGATCAGATCTGTGGGTCCATGTTGTGTGCTGGCTGAACACCTAAGCGCACATATTCAGCTCCTAAAATGGCTGCCCTTGAAGCTCGGCTCAGAGGAGGATCTGAGCAGCTCAGTCGCTCTCTGTTAGAGCCCCAGCTGACTAGATGAAAGCAGTTACACAATCTCACCCATTAACTTGGTGTGGTGCAGGGACTGACTGGCTGAAAAGACACAGCTAACTCTAAGGCAGATGGTGGTTGTGTAGGAGGGCTCCACTCCCCACCCCCCTCCCTGAGCATTTGTCTCCCCTCCTTCTCCAACAGGATTCTCTTGATATCCATGTCAAGGAACCCTGCATTAGGAGACAACTTTGTTCAAAACAGCAGTGAACTGCCAAGAGAGCAGGGTGGGGCCACGTGGTGAAGTTGTAACCTGACCCTGAACAACAATGGATCCCCTGGTTGCTCGGGGACATACTGGCAGTTTGGCTGGCTCACATGGAGCGCTCCATTGGCTGGCCAGTTGGGTGTGGGAAGCACGGTAGGACTCCCAACTGTCTCTGGCTGGATCTCATTTGAATTTTAGTGAGAGTGAGAGTGGGGGGACTGAAAACGATAGTGTTATTAAAACTACATTTCATGAATAGCTGTCCAACTTGAAACGGACATAGTAAACATTATAATATGTAATTTCTATTTTTGCAGTAATACATAATTTGTTTAATTGATAGTAGTTAAATTACACTGGAAATGTATTTTCGTCTTCACTTAAACTTCTTAAAATTAGTATTTGTTTTGTTTCAAAATTGCACTCATAAATGAATAAAACTGATGACTTCAGAGAACTTGCCAAAATCAAGTGTAATTTTCTAATTGTTAATAAAGGGCGACAGCGTGTTGGTTTTCCCAGCTAGAGGCATTTTGTTAGGATTTCTGCCCTCAGTGCCTTACAGTCCATACACTGTCAGCTTGGTGTTTCCGCATCCAGATATGACATGAGAGTGAGAGATGGGTCTCAGTATGAAACCATGCTCATTGGCTAACGACTTATGGTTCACAAGTCGTTAGCCAAGTAGTTTGTATGGAAGATGCCGAATTGTCTGCAAATACTAGTCATTTACTCTCTGAGCTGTGGTGAAACATGAAAGTATGACACAAACCAGAAATGGAGAAAGTTTGCCTTTAAAGTAAAAGTTGTTTTACTGCTGCAACCAATGCATTTCAAAATGTGCAACTGTCACTTTGAAGGTGAACAGTCTCTATTTCCAGTTTGCATTGTACTTTTCACAGTTTCACTACCACTTGGCGAGTAGTTTGCAAGTGTTTGCAGACAAGTTGGCGTCTTCCATGCAAACTATGGGCGACTGTGGCAACCTGCTAGCTACCAAAGCAATCGCACGGAGGTTTTTGGTGCAGCACCATATATCTTTCTGTCACCAGTTTCACACTAGTGACTGCCAGTAACCTCCAGCAACCACATTTGCAGAATACACACTTTTCCCTGGTCACTGGTGATTACCGGGGGTCAATGACTGGTCTTTAGGGCTGCATGAGTGGGACTTTAGCAGTCAATTTCACATTGACTGCCCGCAACTTCCAGCAGCTACTGTGACTGAGACCTTTCTAAAATACAGTATGGCAAAGATTTTGAAAATGGTTTTAATTTTTTATTCAATATGACCTGACATGAGAGACTGAGCCTATAAACTCAGCAGGAGATTTACAGAGGTTTTTGGTTTTTGTTTTTTTTTCAAATTTGCATGATTAGTTGACATCACATCACACCCACAAAGTTAAACTGTCTTCTTGGTAAATGTGTATATCAGTTCCAACAAAACAGTCTACTTGAGTAGTGTTGCAGGAATATTAATGTACTCCAGCATTCAAATAAACTGTTGTTAGCAGAATATTTTACTAGTATATCTTTGGTATTTTTTGATAGCAGACATTTTTCCAAGATTCTTTATTATGGTAGTATTACAGAATTTGTATTGATGTTGTTATACTATTCATACCTTTTTTTTTTTTTGTGACAAAAGTACAGTGCAGTAAGCACAAATAATGGTTATAGTGAGATAGGATTTAGTCATATTCCAGACGTGAAGCACAGTGTAGACTTAAAACAACGAGGGATCAAGAAGGGTCAGGCTAGAAGTGTGAATCATTAATCTTCTTTGAATATATTCAAAACATTTTGGTCATTGCCTAATAGAAAACAAATGGACAGTAGTGGCTCTTAGCTATCAGCAAAATGTGTTTAATTTTCATTTGGAAAATGTGTTTCCATTTGGAAGAGTAAAGAGTTGCATTTAATTTAATGCAAATGAAAGTTCTCTTACTGGGATGATATACAGTCCGTTGTAACCCTGACATCCATCCTTGGTTTGAGTCGAGTCACTATTACACAATGGGGCTGTACAATAAAGACAAGAAAAAAAAAAGAAAAAAAAATCAGAAATTGTGCAAAAGAGCACAGTGGTTACGGGTTAGGGTTTCTCTCCTCTTTCACTTTGAACAGATACAAACAGCAGTGGCAAGCAGTGTACATAATGTGTATTTGTGTTTGGTGTTCATTAGTGTACACACCACTCATGTGTACACAACTTCCCATATGTTTTTTTTTTCTTTGTTGTTTTAGTCTTGTATTTTGTTTTGTTTTTTTTGTTGGGTTTTTTTCCCGCCAACATTGACATGCAGTGCTGCAAAAAACAAAGGAAACACCTTGCAATTCATCAAACAAGTAGTGAAGAAGGGCCACCTGTGCATTCGGAGCTGCTTTAATCCATCCTGAAATGATGTAGATAGTTTTCATGAAACTCTTTGGTTTGGAGATGTAATCATCCTGAAATATAGAAACAGCATGAGGCGCTGCTGTTTGCACAGCAGGGTGTGTCTTGTTCTGTAAAATGGCTACATGCTGTTAGTGTTGAACAAACCTAAGGCTTCCCACACTGTAACCCTACAGATCCACATTTGTCAGACATTTGTTGGTTGTGTGTCTTTGTGCCATGACCTTGGATATAAGCAGTTTGGATATGGTTGGGAAACTTGCCAAAGATATCAGCTTAGGTAGACTCTAATTGAGCAGTTCCTGTTGAGACTGGGCCAGAGAGCTGCTGATTTAGTTCCTCGGTAATGTAAAACAATCTGATAACCATCCATTTGTTGCGTGGTTTACTTTTATTTGTGCTTTGGGTCAAACATACCGTTTAGATGCACCTGCAGTTTGTTTGATCTCAGTGGGATCTATTCAAACGCTGCAGGCAACTCCAAGTAGACATTTAAAAAATCATTATTTACTTATAGGTGAATGCACTCTAACTTATTAATTAACTAAAAAGTTTTTTTTTTAATAATTGCACAAAAGCTAGGTCAGTACTTCGTAACCCCGCTTTTCTCAGATAGCGAAACATTTTTGTTACCAGCTTTCTCCCACTCTTCCTCGGAAATCATTTCATGTTCTGAGATGTGTTATGTTAATATCTACCCACAGATTTTCAATGATGTTAAAGTCAGTGGATTGTGAGGACAAAAGCTTCAGCTTGTGTTTCATGAAAGTGGAAGTAGTTCATAGTGGAATTTTTCCTTCTATGCATGCAGTGTTTTCTGTGCCTCTGGTTGACACTCAACTACAAAGCAGAAGAGCACTAAGTTGTTTTTATCAAATGCTGCTCCTTTTAACGCAAAGCATACCTCTTGTGGTTGTGGCAGTTGAACTCAGTTTTAACCTTATCTGCCTACAGTACTTGGACAGGTATTTATGGAATGCACCATACTCCAGCATTTAAAAATGAAAGTCAGATTTCATGTGGTGACCATAACATCTGATACCTCACATGGTTGATTTCCTTTTACCAAAAAGATGAACCCACTATGAACCTCTTGTCTTAAATAAATGCTACATGTTGGGGGGATTTACTTTGATTTACTTTGTTGTGTTCAAAAGAAGAAAATCAGATTGAATGTGTTTTAATTTCAGAGTCAAGGCTGTAAACTGTGCCCTTTAACTGTCTTTTTAATAACCAGTGTGAGCTACACATTTGTTTGGGTTTTTTTTTCTATAGTTTCGAGACAAAATCACTGATGATTAGAAAGCCATGATGACAGAGCTTTGAAATAAAGGCCACACCATCAGCTTCCATTTTACTGGCCATGTCCAAACTACAGAGAAGCCCAAAGACATAAAACCGTCATTTCTTAGTTGATTCATTCAATCTTATTTCAGAGCAGTTGATACAATCTGATTGAATAGTCTGCTCTAAATACTGAGCTGTGGAGCTGCTCTCCAGCTGTTGCTTATCCCAAGGTAATAAAAATGGGACAAATCGGCCCATAATCCCTCCTCAGTCCCTCCATTGTTCTTGGAATGATGCTATGCAAAAAAATGGAACCTTCTTAGTATTCAGAGTAACACCAGCGACTGCTGATTTTTGCCTCTGTCATGTTTTGTTGGCTTTGTATCAGAGTTTGTGAACAGCTCCTGTCATTTTAGAGAGAGAAAATATTTCTGTCTGAATCTACGGCACTTCATCCGCATGGTTTTGTCTTATTATATTTTTTGCGGTTTTCCAAAACAAAACCATTGCATTATTTTTATATTATTTGTGTGTTCTTCCCATTCTTTTTTTTTTTTTTTTTTTTTTAAAAACCAGGAA
>VUQI01016694.1:1961-13354 GCA_015106735.1 Paratilapia polleni
GGGGGCGGAACCCTTTTTTTTTTTTTTTTTTTTTGTTTGTTTGTTTTTTAATGTTGGTTGGCATCCAAGGTGACATCCTCAGATGTTCTGTTTGTTCCAACAACCGTCCTAAACTCAAAGATGGAAAGCTGAAGACTGAAGCTGTCTGAATGTAGACAAACTGCTGCTTTAGTTTAATTTGTGAGATTTCTTTCTCTTTCTAGCAGAGATACCTGCATCCTGCAGGAGGGAGTCTAAAGACAGCCTCAGCACTTACTCCACTACATTTACTTTAATAGTTACTCATTAGTTTTCAGATTTGGATTACAGGGTTTTTCATGCATATAAAAAAATCTTGGTGCTCACAGAAGAAGCATAACCAGAAGTATAATAAAGACATTTTTAACCAGCATTTTATTAAATTAGGGTTTCATTTACTTAAGCTTAAAATATATTTTTGTTTATTAAATAGCCAAAAATAACAGGGAAATGCATGAAGTCTAAGGAAGAACCCTGAATTATTTTTTTATGCTATTATAGAGTACCTCAGCTACCCAGCAGTATGTAAAGTAATAATAAATAGATTTATTTTTTCCTGGGCCAGTAAAACTCTGATGTAGTGGGCTAAAAATGTTGTTTTAGATGCTTCAGATCAAGTCTGTGTTAAGTTGGAAATGAAGAGATGAAACTAGTTGTTGGAACTGCATTTCTGATGTTTTTCCAGAATAAATTCTGAATATTCTCTCGATCT
Organism: Paratilapia polleni; assembly: GCA_015106735.1. NCBI lineage: Eukaryota > Metazoa > Chordata > Actinopteri > Cichliformes > Cichlidae > Paratilapia > Paratilapia polleni. The sequence goes on from VUQI01016694.1 coordinate 2,692, forward strand.
GATTCAGCCACCGTAGCTTTGATTTCCTTTCACTCTGAACTGAAGGCCTTTGGGTTTTAGACGGTTGGTCTAAATATTAAACAGTTTGAGGACGTCTTCATGAGCTCATGTCCAGACTGGATTTAAGAAGTTGAGCTTAAATTCAGATTGTGTAAAAATCTAAGACTGTTTTGTGAACATGTTGCAGTTAAGCTGCAGGTATATTTGCATTCATTCATTTACTTCCATTCATTTGCATTCAGATCTAATCATAATTTTTATTTAGAGTGAAAAATGTAAACTTCCATTCCTCCCTCTGTCACTCAGACATGTGACCCTTCTGTGTAGCCAATCACAGTCATGCATTCTGCTTCTTTCTTCTGTCATGGTGGTCATGTTGTAAACATCTGTTGCCGTGCTTCTCGTTGCTAAGGCCACGTGATGGACAGTGAGCAGCACCAGCCTTTGAGGAAGGGAGGTGGGGCCGGGGATAGGAGGCGGAGCTCTAGCCGCCCCCGGCGATCTAAACCTGACAACGAAGCGTCGTCGGCTGGTTACCACAGCGAGGGTAGGCGGGGTTTGGGCCACTGATTTCTTATGTGAAGTACTTGGAAATGTGACTTGTTGAACAGTGCTGCACTTTCATAAAAAACCCCTAAAAAAACATGAAGGTCTGTTTTAAATTCGGCCGATCTCCCCTTCAAGGTCGTCTTCGCCTGCACCTCGAGACCGCCGCCAGCACTGATGCTGATTTTAAAACAGTGTTTTTGTCATACAGACTAAGAGATTTATTGTAACTACAGATGTGAAGGATTAGCCAACGAAACGGTTACAGGGATCCTTAAAATGTCTTAAATTTTATAAAATGTCCTGTGTAGTTATTATTCAGGTTTTTCGGTTACTGCTTTGCACTGAAAAGCTTTCAGACTTTGGACAGTGGGATTGAAAGCAGTTGAGTCCCAAATGAGAGCAGAAGAACAACACCAGTGAAGCCTTTAGTGTCTGCTGATGCTGCATTATTAGCTGCAGTTGGACCACACACGGATAGAAACGTTGGATAGAAGAGCTCACGGTCACATTAGCCCCACGCTCGTGACGTCTGCGTTTGAAAAACTAAGAAAAGGCTCAGCTTGAGGCTTCACAGGAAACGGTTTATATGCAGCCATGCTCAGGTCACCCACTGGTTTCTGGACTCTGCATTTTTCTTTCTTGTTGTCAACAAAACTGAAACAGTTTAGTGCTCGCAGTCACCGTGTTTCACAGGTCGCTGAGCACCACCTCATACTGCCCTCTGGTGGCATTTTTTGTGAAGTGCACTACAATATATGACCTTAATACAGCATCAGCTTGATAGAAAAGGTGTGTGGAAGTGAAACCACCCAAGCGTTAATGAGCAAACTGATCCACACTGAAATGAACTGTAGAAGCTGGGGAGGGTTAAAGCTGGGGAGGTCTCCAGAAGGATAAATGTCAGATCAAAGTCCTGATACTGAAGGTAAAGCTGTGTTTTTATTTTGCATTAAATCATTCATCCACTTTCTTCATTCATTCTTCTCTAATGTAATCTCACTTCTTTTTTTTCCATTTTTATTCTTACTTACCTGCTTTGTCCTCCACCTTTTCCTCCCCCTCTTTCTGTATATTCTCTTTCCTCCTCCCAGGAGAGACGTTAAAGGAGCAGCAGGTTCCTCGTCACCTCCCCAAACCTCCGTCTTCCTTCTCATCATCAACCAGTCGCCTGCGAGACTTCAAGGAGACCATGAGCAGCATCATCCACAGCCGACCCCTCTCCTCCTCCTCCTCGACGTCTCTACCAGCTGCCGGCCTCTCCTCTGAAATTGCCGCCTCCTCCAACAGCCACCACCACCACCTCCCCCCTGCCAGCAGTGCTGCTCCTTCCTCCTCCTCCGGTAAACCTCAGGACTGGGAGGCCGACAGCACCAGTAGCGAGTCCAAGTCCAGCTCCTCTGGAGGAACAGGGAGGTACCGGCCAGCGTGGAGGCCTCGGAGGGAGGCGCTCAACATCGACAGCATCTTTAACCGCGAGAGGCGCCGGCAGGCGGGGTACAGCCCCCTCGGAGCTCCGCTGCCCGATGAATGTGGAGCTCTGGCCGCCTCCTCAGCCAAGGAGGATGCAACGCCTGTCAGGACGGGCTCCTCCTGGACTCTCCCCACCTCTTCCAGCAGCCACAGCGGAGCCGGAGATAGACCAGGAGGTGGGAATGAAGGTGGAGGAGGATCAGAGCTGCCTCCCGCACCTCCTCCACCTCCTGCTCCTCCCAGGCTGATCCAGAGGATGGAGAGCGGCTACGAGAGCAGCGAGAGGAACAGCAGCAGCCCGGTCAGCCTGGAACTGAACCTGGGAGACAGGTGAGCTCCAGGAGATCCTCATCAGTCAATCAATCACTCAATCAATCAGTCAGTGAAACTTTATTGGTATAGCACCTTTCACACAGCTTACTGCAGCTCAAAGTGTTGACAAGCTGATAAGACAAATGAATATTCAGTAATAAGGAATTTTAAAAGACGTTAAAAAGACAAAACAAAGAGTTTAATTAGAAGTGGAAATGGCCTCTAAGTAGGATAAAAGTACATCAAATAAAATGAAAAAAGTTAGAAAGACATATATATATATATATAATAAATAGAAATAAAAAAATTAATAAATCAGTCAAAAGCTGAGCTGAAGAGGGAGGTTTTAACTTTCAATACTTTTAACCCTCCGAATCCAAAAATCCATCAGCAGATTTAAAAAGGCAAAATTTCCAGCAGTCCATGAACTAACTCTGTGTGCTGTGTATTTCCAGCAGGAAAAAAGATCCAATATGAGCTTAAACATTTCTGACATTTTATCCATTTATTCAAAAAATTTGCCAAAAATAAACCGTTTGCACCAATAAGAGCCTGTAAAAAAACAAACAGGCCGAGCAGAGTTTCAGAAGCCCGGGCGGTAAATGATTAAAACCACACATTCAAATGACAACGGTGTTTACAGAAATTCCTCTTGTTGTTTTTTGCTCTGACCATCAGTCCAAAATTCAAAAGATTCACTTTACTGTCACGTGTTGTGTGTCTGGATTGTTGCTGTTTCTAAAAGCCAGAATGTGACGAGTCTTTTTGGCAGTTTTTGGTCTTAAATGGTTTTATTTGTGGTCTGAAGGATCTCAGGCAGCAGTGATTGTGGTTTTTAAAATGGTGCAGGAACCCTGTGTCAGTGTGTCTTTGCTGTAAGTTGACAACAAGTTTGTAAAATGAATTGTTGTAAAGTCAGTAAAGAAGGACTCCATCCTTTATGTACATAAAAATAAAAGCGTGCATTCAGTTAGTTTTTATTTTCAGGACGAGCTCCAAAAGCCCGGTCTCAGTCGGACTCTGTTGTACCGTCCGGTTAAAGAAAGAAAATATTTAACTGAAAGTTAAACACACGTTAAAGGCGACTCTGTTTCTCCTCTTCAGGGAGTGTGTGGTGAAGAAGCCTTCGTCCTCCTCCTCTTCCTCAGGACCCTCGTGGAGGAACATCCGCTCGAAGAGCAGTGGAGCTTTGCTGCAGGAGCTCAGCTCTTCCAGCAGGGGGAGCCTCGGTACGACACGCCTGCATGAGTTAATGAGCAGATCTGCTCTTCCTCTGACTTTCCTGCAGTCTTCTTTTTTTTATTTATGAAGGAGATTCATGAAGCTCCTGAGGGCCACCGCAGCATCTCACTCTGATTTCCATCTGGGTGTCATGCACGCCATCTTTGCTCTGGCGTGAATGCTTGGTTTGTGTGTTAATGCTGCTGCTGTTGTTGTTGCAGTGCCCTCTGTAGCCCGGAGCGAGCTGGACGAGCTGCAGGAGGAGGTGCTGAGGAGAGCGAGGGAGGAAGAGCAGCAGCGGCGGCAGGAGAAGGAGAAGGAGGCGGCGCTCGGCTTCAACCCGAGACCCAGCAAGTACCTGGACCTGGACCAGCTGCAGATCCAGGGTACACACACACACTTTGTGATGTCCGTGTGATGTGAGGATACCTGCAGGTCCTTAAAATAAAAACCTTAAACTCGTTTTTTGTTGAGATGTGAGACATTATTGAAAAATTATTCATTTTTGTCAACTTCAGCAGTTCTTCTTATATAATCGTCACCTTATTGTTTTCCATCAGTGTTTGAGTGTTGTGACTGTGAAAATTTAGCAGCAGCATCAAAAAAGTCCTAAAAACCAAAGTACTGATGGTAAGTTAGTGAATGTTGCAGAGCCCAAGTTTAAAATTAGAGTCCATCACTGAGCCTGTGTGTGTGTGTGTGTGTGTGTGTGTGTGTGTGTGTGGTCAGCAGATGCCTACTGTGTTGAACAGCAGGAATGTTCCTCATTGATCTACTGAAAGCGCTTGAATCAGCTGACTCATAAAAGACTTGACAGCTCGCAGTAACAGCTGCTGCTTTTATTTTGAAAAAATGTCAGCAGCGTCTCATTGGCTGGTACTTTTTTGCCCTCGTGTGGAGTTTGTGACTCGATAGACACTTTGGAAATACAAAGTGTTTGATGAAAAAGTTTAAACGTGTGTAAAATGTGTGTTTTTGCTCTGCAGGTAAAGGCGACGGCTTCGAGCGATGTGTGTCAGAGGCGGAGCTCCTGCTGGACCAGTCGGTGCGCCTGGAGCAGGCGGGCGAGGTCGCCGCTGCGCTGTCAGCTGTTAATGAAGCTGTCTGTAAGCTCCTCCCACTGCCACTGACCCTGCCTCCATCCACTTTACACACAAACACACACAGCGAGTATCTCCTGCGGTGAATGAGGTCAGCACACACTGAGAAACCAACCTGAGATCCAAACAGTCTGAGTTTCCACGAAAACCTGACGGCTGATTTAAAAACCGACTGACACACAAAACGAGATGATAAGACACACAGTCGACATCTGAGGGAACAAAACGTGAATCAAGCTTTAAAAGATCCGCTCGCCCCCAAAAAAACGCCTGTCACTTTCCAGGATAGTTTGTCTTCTTCTGATGCCGGACTGCATTTTAAAGGATGATTCCACTTTGTCACCAATCTGGGTGTCATATTAGCAGCAGTTTCCTTCATTTGTATCAGTAACGATCTCACCAGGTGAATATATGTGGACCAGACAGGCTGGAAATAAACCGCCAGGCCACTCAGTGCCAGTGAGTCAGTCCCCATAGGCGTGGCCTCTTTGACTGACAGGTGGATGGTGACACAGGTGGCTGTAGCTGCTAGCTGTCTGCTAGGCTTCACCTCAGCTAATTGGAGTCCCTGAACTGGACCTCTGGACCGTGTTTGTGCTGTTGGAGCCTTTTGGAGCATTTTTAATGCGATTATCTGACCAATAATATGGCTGCTGTGCGGTTAATTGGACTAACAGACCGTCCAAGAAGTCTGAGCTCCAGTTTTGGTGCTCAGTGAAATTCTAGGATTTGATTGGATGTTACTGAGAACTGATTAGCAGGTATCTGTGTGTGTGTGTGTGTGTGTGATGCTCCCATACAGTCTGTGGGTGGAGACTGATAACTGAGCTCCACCCTCTCCTCCAAATGTGGTCACTTCTGGCTCAGTGGAGGTTTATCTTCAGCCAGTCTGACTGTCCACTGCTCGTTTCTTTCAGTAATCTGTAAGTCATGGGTGTCAAACTTAGTTTAGTTCCCTTGCCTCACGGAGCCCAGTTTGATCTTAAGGTGGTGGGAGCACTGAAACTGTTAATAACTTATTAAAGAAAAAAGTTTCTGCTGTTGTAAAGAAGTTTAACTCTGAGAATGAACATCCTGAGACTTCTTAATTTTTAGGAAAAAATTCTAGAAACTTACAGGAAAAGTACACACATCCGGACTTTGTCCCATAAATAAAAAACTGAAATTTTCTGTTAATTCACAGAAAAGGTTGTATTTTATTTTCACTCTGGACTGAATGGGGGGGGAAACAGGAACTTTCCTGTTATTTAATGGTTTATCTGTGACTTCCTGTGGTGTGTTATGACAGGCTGTGGGGGATGTTTCTGTCACTATGAAGGCTATAAAACTGCCAACAAATCAGACCTCTGACGGACTCTTAAGGACAAAATACAATCCCAACATTTACCCCCTACCCCAACATTTACCCCCTACCCCAGCCCGATGCCCCGGGTCTGCGTGTTGTCAGGGGTCACATGTTAACTTGGCGTTATTACTGATCAGTGATCAGACCGTAGCAGAGCCGTCCTTGAAGCTGACAGCCGGGTTTGAGTTGGTTTTTTGGTTCTAATTCTCTTAATTTAACATTAATTTCACCATTTCATCATTAATAACCACACCACCTTCATGTCAGCAGTCTGATATTTGATTTCCTGTCAGCTGTGAGTTTGCTTTGTAAGATTTTTGCATGACGTCATCATAACAAGTTCCTTTCTGCATCTTTGGTTTCATTTTTTTTTTTTATTCTTTCCTCTCTTTCTTTCTTTATTTCTTTTGTTTTCTTTCTGTTGTGGATTTTCTGTTGACATGCGACCCGGCTGCAGCCAAACTGCGGCCGTCGGCGGCTGAGGGCGGAGCTAGTAGTCATAGCCGGCTGCAGCGCTGCTTGAGGAGAGCCCGCAGCCTGCAGCAGCGCATGCAACTACAGCAGCAGCAGCAGGACTCTGAGGCAGGCAGAGAGGAGAAGCAGCAGCAGCAGGAGGAGGAGGAGAAGGAGGGGCAGCAGCTCCAGGAACAGCCCAGGTACCCCTGCAGTCTGATCAGCCAATCAGAACACACTAACAGGTGGAGTCATGTTTTAAACTGGTGCCACTGCTAAAGATGCTAATTTAAATGTCCAGTCGTTTTTTATTCCTGATGTCTGAACAGTTTCTAACTTAAAAAATGACCTTCCCAACTCTCTGTGACAGCCTGTGGAGTTTAGAGGCGTAAATACACAGCTTTACCTGAAGTTAGCACACAAACTCTGGGATATTTTCCCACCTTTTTGTCCTCTTCAGCATTTTCCTGGAAATTTTGCTTCTCATGATCAAAAGGTTGAGTGAGGGAGCTCTAAAAATCTAAAATCTGGTTTATAAAGTGACCGATCTCCCCTTCAGGGTCATCTTCTCTGCACCTCTGGACTGTTTTCAGATCGGCTGAAAGCTTGATGATGCCACCGTCATGTAGCTGCACACTCCAGTTAGCACACACACACTCATCCAGACCTGGGCTGCATGATGCAAATACAGGGAAGGGAAAAATGGAGCAGTTACACAGATGACAAATACAAAAAAGACTGCAGTCATAACATGAAGAAGAGGAGCAAATCGCAGGAAGGCATGAGTGGCGAAAAGGCCAGGTGGGCAATGATTGTGTTGGCGTGATTATATGCAGTCATATGGCACGATGGCAGATAGTATGCTCTGCAGCTCAGGACGTTTCCTCTGAGTGCTCTCCATCAGACGCCTCAGGATGTTACAGTAGAAGTCCACGTCGACAGTCTGAGCCTGGTCACGATGCTCATGGTCCTTCTCCCCACCTGATGTCTGAAGGCATGAAGCATGACCGTGGATGCTTCTATGAAGCTTTCAGTAGAAGCATCCAAACCATGGATGCTTCTACTGAAAGCTTCTCTCCAGGTCTCACCAGGAGCCACGTGAAAGCTGGGTCATTTGAAACAGAAGCTGATGTTTGCTCTCTCCACAGGTCAGTGGTCTAAAAAGAGCAGCCGTTCCTAAAGAGGTCCAGAGATGCAGGAAAGGGAGATCAGCCCAATTTAAATCAGGTTGCTGTGTGTTTCTGTTCAGTCTTCATAGATTAAAGTGCCAGTTTATACTCATGATCTCACCTCACAGCTACAAACACTTTGTTCACTGCAGTCTGAATATCAGAGCAGCCACCAGGGGGCGCTGGCTGCTCCTCACAGCTCAGCTCAGGGTGTGAACGATGGAGTCAAGACTGCAGAAAACAACCTCACAAACACACACACACACACACACACACACACACGACCAGCCCGGTGTTTAGTCAGAGCTCTAAAAACACACCATCTGCTCCAAACACACACACACACACACACACATGGTTGTGTTTCCATCACTTCAGAGACGTCACACTGGCTCAGTTTCCTTTAGATGCACCATAACTGTAACCTCAACATGAGTGTAACCTGCTCCTCACCTTACTGGTGATTTTTACTGATGTTTTTCAACAAGGTTTCAAACACTTTGCAGCACGTTTGTTCCTCTCAGCCCGCCTTAAACCGTGAATGCGTTCTGCACTCACTTTTAAATTGTGCTGCAGCTTCCTGACATCTTAACTCCTCATGGGAGGAAGCTACTGTAAGGGAACTTCAACCAAAAGAGAGGCTAAATGTGGGATTAAACTGAGCTATAATTAATTTTCTCTCCCAGTACATTAAGGCAAATTGTCCATCTGTCATCATAAAATGATAGTGACATCTAGTGGTCAAATCAGAGACCTCTTTGTTCAGGTCCCTAACGGGCATCTGTTTGGATGTTTCAGACCAAATGTGAAGCTTTGCTTTCACACGTAGAGTTTTTGGAGCTAAACAGCTGCATTATTTTTCTCTTTATGATCTGAACAATATGCCAAGATCTAAAATACTTCCCAGACCTTTCCATGCATCACCAAACAGGAAAGCAGAAAAACTGAAGGTTTTCATAACTTTACTGCAGTTCTCTCTTTTCCACGTCGCCCAGCGGGCCGATTTAGACCCTGTGACACCCCTGTTCTAGATAGATGTTATTAACCAACAGCTCTTTTAGTCACCTTGGACTGAGCTGAACTAAACAGCAAGGAGGTAAAAGCACACCCCTTTCCCCCATACAGGATCAGGGGTGCACATGATTTATAACACATGACAAATTGAGAGCTTCATGCAGACAATTATTTTCAAATAAATTCGTTGTTTTATCCTGATTATCTTGTTTCCATAATCACAGGAAGCCAAAATCCTTACTGAGATTATAATCTGATTCATCCCTCAGCCCTGCTGTGCACGGTTATTACATCAGTCTGTCAACAGGACAGCGCCATCTTTGTTTCACACGGGCTAGAAAACAAAAACCGTTCCTCTTCGATTTTTCCAGAAATCATTAGTTGTCCTCGATTTCAATTTCCACATCCTGACGTCCTGGTCGATCACGCATCAGGATGAATTACGTTGCTTCTTCTATAAGAGACATGTGGTCACATGACTGTCAGGCCAGCTCAGCAGGTGGTCTGAGGTGTCGGACACTCCGATTTAAAACCTCTCTCTCTCTCTCTCTCTCTCTCTGCAGTGACCAGCCTCTCTCGTGCCGAATACTTCTGACAGAGATGCACGGCAACCAATCGCCCGCCAGTCTGGAGCAGGAGACACCACCTCCACCTCCCACCACCTGCCTCGTTAAGCCCCTCCCTCCCCAATCCGCCTTGGTGTCTGACCCCACCCCTCCAAGTTCACCTCGGGAGGACAGGAAGACCCTCCGTAATGGCGTCTGCCTCCCTGCTCTGTGTGTGGATGACCCTGTGGAAGACTTGGCTCCTCCCCCTCCACCTGAAGAGGCGGAGCCCTCAGTGCAGCGGACCAGAACGTCTCCTGCCTCCATCCCAGTACAAGCCGCGCCCCCACCCAGGCTATATCCCCGAACCCCGTCACCTGTCGGAATGGTGAACCTGGAGCCGTATTACACCACACAGCCACAGGCCGCACCCCCAGATGCTAGCCCCACCCCCATGCTTGCCCCGCACCCTCCTACTCATCCAACCAGGAACTGGTCCTGTTTATACCTGGACCAAGCTGATGTTGTTGATTCTCCCAGTCCACCAATCAGCTCACCCCTATACTCACTGCCAGACTCCCCCACCAACGCCCCCGCTGCGAGCCGCCTGGGTCGGACCTCATCTTCACCCCCCAGAGTGGCACTGCCTGTGGAGCGCTGGGCAGAAAACGTCAACAGATACTACGGCTCCCAGAGTGCAACAGGAGGAGGAGGAGCGGCGGCGCCTGGTGAGGAGCTGTCAGAGCTGGACTCGCTGTACCAGGCCAGTCTGCTGGCTCCCAGCATGCACCGGGGCAGCCGGGGAGTCAGTCCTCAGCTGACTGGCAGCAAAACAGGTGGGGAAGTGGAGAGGTGATGATTCAGAGCAAATGTTAGCGTTTTGACCGCCACCATGTTGGTTTTTGTTTCTCATCCATTTGGACGAGAGGGTGGAGTGCTAAGCTAATGCTAGCTAGCTCATTTAACAAGGTGCATCCACAGACTGTACGGGAGCATCACACACACACACAGACACAGGTACCCGCTAATCAGTGCTCAGTAACATCCAATTAAATTCCTAGAATTTCACTGTGCACCAAAACTGGAGCTCATACTTCTTGGACGGCCTGTTAGTCCAATTAACCGCACAGCAGCCATATTATTGGTCAGATAACTGCATTAAAAATGCTCCAAAAGGCTCCAACAGCACAAACACGGTCCAGAGGTCCAGTTCAGGGACTCCAGTTAGCTGAGGTGTATCACACTGTAAACATGTTTATTTCTGCTGTAAAGTTGGACATTTTAACATGGGAGTCTATGGGGACTGACTCACTGCTGGAGCCTCTGGTGGATGTTAGAGGAACTGCAGCTTTAGGTTCAATTCAATTTCAATTCAGTTTTATTTATATAGCGCCAATTCACAACAACAGTCGCCTCAAGGCGCTTTATATTTTAGGGTAAAGACCCTACAATATTAGAGAGAAAATGCTTCCTCATTTTTCAGAA
>VUQI01016696.1:1749-14218 GCA_015106735.1 Paratilapia polleni
AAAAGAGAGTTAGGTCACATGGTTTTCCTGTTAGCTTGCTGTTATGGCTAGGCTCTTCACTTGGCTCTCAAGCTGTTGACTAGGGCCTCTGTGGTCAGCGATGAATAGGACTTCAGTCTGTTCTTTTGGGCAGGGGGTTAAGGGGTGAAGGGCATTACATGGCAATGTGATGAAATCAGCTGCCTGCTAAAGACATTTTGGTTTAATGACCTTTTTCGGCATTCCTTCAACAGGATTAGTTTTTGGCTTTTGTTGTATCCAAGCAAGTTCAAAACTGTATGTTGAATGAGCTCTCTCTGGGATTTGCCTTCAATTGCAGACTGCTTGTGGTATGAGCTTTATGGAGCAGGAAGCTCTCCTCTTGGTCTTTGAATAGAATAATTAACTGTGGAATATGTGAGGTCCGTGGGTGGACCTTTTTTTTTTTCTTTTTTTTTCTCAAATGCAGCAAGATAATTTTATGGTTATTTGAATCTGAATATTTGTAGGCTGTATAGTGGTTGCACCATGTGGGTGTTTGTGTTAGAGACACAGAGCAGCAGGAACAAATGAAAGCGGGAGACAGAAGGAAAGAGAAGGAGAGAGACAGAAAGAGAAAGAGTTATGTATACAAATAAATCCAGGGGGATCGAGACTGCACTGTAGGCCAGTGAGTGCTCACTCTCTCTCTCTCTCTCTTCCCCCTCATTTTCCGCTGCCTCTTTTTTTTCTTCCACCGCTCCAAATGTTAGAGCCTAAACTAGATAGTTAAAAGGCAGGGGGAAAAAAACGGGTGTATTATTAACTGGGCCAGAAAAGATGATGTTTTGTCTTCATGACCAACGGGAAGGACTCTGCTGTGCTGCTGATGAAGAATGCGGTTAACAGAATGAGTCAACAGAGAGCATATTTCCAAGAGACCATAGTTTCTCTTTGCCAGCGTCTAAGCCACATTGCTTTATGCACTGGGCTGCCTGCCATGAGGGAGAAGGAAAGACAAAGAAAAGGGAAAGAAAACTGTTAGATGAAACTTTGGCATTTTTATCCATCTCTTGAGACATGAAAGCTCTGTTAACAATCTAACCCAAATAAGTGAGAACACTGAGCTTTTTCTCACCTTCACTTTAGGGTGTCCCAAAATAAAATGTCAGCTTCGTGCTCTAACATCAGCTGTGTCTTCTCAGCCCTTCAGACAACCTCTTCCAATGCATACAGTCTCAGAACATTCCTTCCAAAGGTTTAATATAAATAGAAAAGTTAGAGTAGAAAGGGCAATAACCTGATATCATCCGATTACATTCTCACTTCTGGCTCGCGAGCCACAGGAAGAATTCACGCTTCCCGAGGCTTGCAGGCATCAATTTTCACTCTATTTGTCATGCACACACACACACACACACACACACACACAAACACACACATCACTGATGTTGTTCACAACAAATCTGAGAGTAGATACTTCCTGTGCATTTATATAAGCTTGTTATTTCCATATAGGACCCATTGCATTATGTATTTTGCAGTTAAAGTAGATGTTGAGCTGTTGTCTGCATCTACCTGATTGTTATAGGACTGATCCGTGACTGCATCTACCTATTTCCCATTTCTGTCAACAGAAAGCAGAGAACTGCTGATGCTGGACATCCTCTCCTGCTGTGTATTACTTTACAAACTAGCACAGAGTGGGATTACAAGCTAATAAAAAGTGATCAATAACCAGAACTATTACTGTTATGTAAAAAAAAAAAAACAACTCTTTTTTTGGCATGGATTTCAGATTCCAAGTCTGATCCGCTACATAAATTTACCCGAATAACACATCTGCCCAGTGGACAGTCAGTATATCATCCACGTTTTTCTAAAGAATATTTTTGCGTCACAAGATGACAGTAATTTTTACTATTTCCTTGAATCAATAACAAAATGTTCAATTATGAAAAGGGCTCGTCATCTACTGTAATAAAGGTCATCAGCTCCTATGGAAAGTTTTTGGCCTTTTCAGTGCTAAAGGAACTGCTCTCATTGTGAACAGGTACTCTCCAGAGCTTCCTGCTCTGGTGTTGCTTTGACTTCGCCACCAGTATATAATGAAGTCAGTATATACTGTTTGCTTTTTAGGTTCTTTATAATATTGGTCATGTTAAAAGTAACTCCATTTATCCATCCCATGAAGTGCTAGCATTGCAGAAGCTGCACATAGCTGTAGGACTCTCACTTTCCCATTTTCCTGTCTATTTATCTTCCACCAAGGACAACTGTCATAAAGGAGAGTAGTTTTTTTTTAACATAGAACAAAACACATTAATACATTAAGATATGACGGGATAGGCCTTAATACTGCTACTGATCAGCTTGGGACATCTCTAATTATAAGAATGGTGGTACACCCAAACAGTTTTCTTAGTGATGAACTGAAAGTCCTACTATGAGTATGTCTTTGTAAGCACCCATCCTTTATTAGGCATCAAAATAAATACATGTACTGTGCTAGCTTATAGGAGCATGTAGAGATGAGAGGAGGTTTCAGGGAAGGAAGTAAAAAGGGAGAGGCAGACAAAGTCCTCATCCATGGCCTTCATTGACATGTAAATAGGTCTGCATGTTTTTGTCCTAGATGAGAAAGGTTGAATGCCTGCTCATGTACCAGAGGACAGAATACAGCAATGTTTTTTAGTGTGGGCTTTTACTTGTGCCTTTTATTAGACAGAGTGATTAAACCAGTGGAGAGTTTTTATAACATTTTTGAACATCTGTGAAAAACAAAGGGCTTTCTCCTCATTTTCCATTCTGACTTCTTGTCTGACTACCATTTTAAATATACTATCCAGATGATACTGTGGTCTTATGGGTGAAAGTGCTGCAGGGCTTTGTCATTAAGAATGTTCAGCTTTTAATAAAAGATTTATTCTTGCTTCTGTTGTCATGTGCTAAAACATAGCCAGACTTGGGAGCTGGGTGGTGCAGCAGGAGTAAATTTAGGAACTGGGCTGTCAGCTTAATACTTGTAATCGAGTTTTAAGAAAGGAAACACTATTTTGCAAAAGGCCTTGTGGTCAAGTTTATTCTGGTCTGCAAGACACTTCCCTTAAACTGTGAGAGTGTAGCCTTGGCAGATGAGTTTGAGAGACTGATAAAAGCATGGTGTTTAGTCTCCCTTGTTTCCATCTATAAATGTTGTGTTTGTGTCTGTCTCTGCACTTGAATCTTTGGGGAAGCATTGGTGGAAAGGCATTATGAGGTCATTCTGTTTTGTCCCACTTCCTAAAAGGGCTGTGTCAGAGTTTCAAGGACCTGGATTTGAGGTTATAGGTTACACTGTCCTAGAACACCTGACTTAGTAAACTTGCAGAGCTGGCAGATGTTTTTTTCTTATGTGAATCAGTGACCTAAATGCATCTGCAAAGAGTGACCCCTTTCATGTTAAATAATGTCATTAGATTATCAGTTTATTTATTATTTATTATTTGCAGCTTGAAACTTACAATAAGAAATGTTTTTGGACACTAGGGGGTAGCGGAAACAATTGTCAATATATACTGTGTGGAGGAAGTAAACATAACTATATGTCTTCACATTTTGGTTTGTGGACTGCTGCTTTGAAGCCTCAAGTTTAGCATCATCTTGTTTTTTTTTTGGAGCCAGAAGTGATTTTATTTGGACGAGAGGGTGGAGCTGGTGAGTGAAACCTAATTGGAGAAATATACCCCTCTGAGGCCTGAGGTCTCCTTATTATTTTCAAATTTGCCATCAGCACACCCATCAGAAGGAGTGAATTTAATGACACCACAATGATTTGTGAAAATTGAATTTAATGCTTGTATAGTCTGTTTTTTGGTGCTAGCACCTTGTGACCCATGGATGATGGGTCATCATGGTATTGCACTTTAATGAACTTCCACATTGCCTTCACTTAGCTAAGCCAATGGCTACTTCTGCTGTGATACACAGTCTCTAGTTGTGAACTAACTCACCGATATAACAAACTCATCACAACACAGTTGCTAATTGAGAAATCCAACATTTATTGAGAAATAGTTTTTAGAAATTTTTATTTGTCATTTTCTTTGCCAACTCTTGAGGGTAATATATGAAGAAATGATTCACTACAAACGGTGTTACTAAGGATGGGTATTCCAAGCCCATCACTGGGAATTTTCACTCTGAATTAATGGACTATTCTTTGAAGATCACCCCCCATGCCAGACTTCTCTGACTTGTGACATGCTAGATTTAACTGGCAGAGTTTGCACTGAACCTCATCTTCGTTTATTATTTAAAAGAGCTCCATACAAGACTTTTCGACTGCCATAGTTGTCTTCATGCTTTGTATGTTTCTCGTGTTTATACAGTACTATCTAATATCATTGTGTCTCACACACTTCATCTGTGTATGGAAGAGGATTAAGGCCACTGGGAAAAAAAAATAGGGGACATGAGTTTGAAAAAAAATATTTTGTGATAATTTCTTTTTAAAATTCTGACTATTTTCTCAGAATTTTGAAAAAAAAAAATCCACAAAATATTTTTTTCGAACTCATGTCCCCCATTTTTTCAGTGGCCCTAATCCTCTTCCATATCTGTGAGGCCTGGCAGTTAGCATAAAAGCTGAACGCAGGCAGTGTGATGTCACCCATTGTTTTGTGAAGTCCCGTTATGAAGCTTCAAGCTAAACGTTTTTGCCATCACCATCTCTGTCTTTTGAAACTGAATGTGAACAGAAGGGGGGAGATCTAACTGTGAAACCACAGCACACCCATTGAGCAGACCATGGATAATCATCCTAATAATGACCATAATGTACAAAATAATCTTCATGTTTCATTCGGTATGACCTGAAACTAGCAAATGAGCCTATGAAGTCATCAAAAAGTGTTTACTGAGCTCATAGGGCAAGGGAGTCAAGGGCTGTTTTCCCATAGATTTCTACACAACTGGAAGTCTTTTTGCAACCAGAAAAGTCGCCCCTGATGGGAATTAAAAAGAATGCAGGTTTGACGCACTTCTGCATTGGCTTCACTTTTCAGACCCAGAAGCTACATCCATCTTTTATACAGCCTGTCATAGTTAGTAGTGCATTATTCTTCTATTTTTGTTGTTTAATGGTGGTCGGCAAACAGCTTCAAGGTGTATTATAAGAAAAATAACAACAATTATTATCACAGAAAAATACACACATTACAAATTGTAAGTTGAAATTACAAAGAGAGGCTGCAAGACATGAACTCTTCCAGCCAGGTAAGAACAAAGCACATATGTCACTTTGTGTACAAATGTCAGCTCTCATTTCTGGATATTGACAACTCCAGAATTTGAGACAATGAGCTCATACTATAATTTAGGGTAGCCAAAGCTATAGGACAACCTGCTGCTCTAGCATTAGGTAGTTAAGTATAAACAAGGGAACACATCTTTAACCTGCCACAGGATTAGATGGGCAAGGAAAAGAATGTTAGGAGTACTTTTAAATGACAGGCTGTGTGTTGTGGCAAAGGCGTTTTTTTAACTGAACCTCTGAGCTTCTGATGTTATTTTGAAATGAAAACCTGTAAGTGTATCCACATTTCATTTCAGTGAGCTGGTTTTCCACGTCTCATTAGTACTGGACTACATGCGCATTTTTTTAAAAAACGCACAACTTTGTGACTCTTAAGTCCCTTGCGTCATCCGCATTCAGATTGTATCTACATCTAGCTGATTGCATTTCACACTTGGATTTAAAATTCTCCACAAATGCATTTCAGTTGGCTGCTTGTGGTGGGATTTTGCTTCCACACTTAATAGTATATTTGACTTTATCTGTGGGAAATACTGTGAATGTAATGCAGCCACACAAGAAGATTGCTGTGAGTATTTGCATAATTGCATAATGGATAGTACAACATCAAAAAGAGAGAGAGAGACAACAAAAGACCCTTGAAACCACAGAGGAGCCTCAGTCTTCTGTGCTTAAAAGTTTTGTCAAGCTGTCTATATTTCCTATAGACTTGACTAGGTGGGGCTTTCAAAGAGGTCAGTGGCACATTTGTTGTATTTTTTATAAATATAAATAAATATGTGCTTTTTAGGTCCAGTGTAAATTAATAAGCTGTATTTCTCACTGTGAGGAAGGCCTAGATCTTGCTTTCCTAACAAATAAATACATTGGAGTACGGTATATGCATTTACTGAATTTATTATCTGTTAGTAAAATAATAAATAACAACAGGACCAAGATACATAAAATGAATTAATTTATTTGCACTCGTGTTGTTTCAGTGCAGTGTAAGAGTGTTTACTGTGCTTTGCTGTCAGTTAAGGTTGCACTCTCTTTTCTCTGCTCTCGGTTTTACTGTATGTGCACATGGAGTGGATCAAAGACAGGTGAAGCAAACAATAATCAAGTTGAGGCCAGCTCATTATGTTACTGACGTGCTGAAACTTACATGCAGAGAGAAGGAGTTAGAGAGTTTATATCTTTATATCAAAAAAAAGTTTGTTTTTGTTTTTTTCGGAAGGAAAACGCTGTGAATGGAGCTTTTCAGTCATGAGCTCACTTGGCAACTGTTTGAGGGTATGTCTGAAATTAGTGGAAACATACAAAATTTGTTGGTGTAGAGAGTGTGAAAGACTTTCAAACTACTAGCTGCCCCTCTAGCCACTGGCACACTGCTGCTGACCTGCTGCTGGCATAGTAAACATAGTAAACAATATAGAAATAAATTGATAAGCCCCATAGATTGAGGATGATCAGTTCATTTCTCACCAATACCAGATCTAGCCATTTGAGTTAGTACTGGACTGATATCCAGCAGAGCTGTAAGATTGGTAGATCCTAGTTGTAAATGTATTTCTCATCTCATCCAAATAGGACTTGAGCATTCAGGTCCCACTGTTTCCTCTTGCCTGCTTTTTTAGATGCTCCTACTAGTGATTGTCTTAAAAGAAAGGATGATTATGATGGAAATATTCAAAATGCATTTTTTTGTCTTAGACAGTTTTCCCTAGGCATGAGCCTCAAGGAACTAAAGCCAGGAACAGAAATGGTCTTCTTCCCAGTGTGTTTACCTTTACAAAGAAAGTCAATCCGATCACACATTACAAGCGGGCGCATGATTTGAGACAGGGTTTTTTTGTATGTGGAGAGAGACTTGAGTAAATATAGATGAGTCTGAAGTTGCTGTGTTGTTCTTTGTGACTTAAGTTCGTGTGAGTTGTGATGTTGTGAAGCAGATATTCAGCAGAGGAAATGCCACAGCAGAAGAAATGTTTCTCTGTTACAGTGCAGTTTGTCTGTGTATAGTATAGAACCACAACAGAGCAATCGACAAATCCATTAAGCTCTTTTTCTCCCTCCCATTTGCCTTCGCTCTATCATGTTTGTTTTCAGGCTGTTTTGTCATTTTACTTGTCAGTAACGCCAAAGTAAAAATCTGTACCTTGTTTCAAAAATATCACTGTTCCCAGATGCACTCTGTAATGTCAATTTTTAGTGTTTGACCAGTCAGCAATACTGGAATAATGCAGACTTGATGTAGATGGTCACGGGCCCAATTAAAAAGTCCCACCTTTGTCTGAGGTAGAAGCCCACATGGCGTTCGCCTGCTAAGTTCTCGGGTCAGTTTCCTGCCCTAGTCTTACATGGACTCAATCAGACTTTCAAATTTGTACTAGGGAGCTGGCATTGTGTTCTCACATATAGTTCCTCCAGGTAAATGTCTAGAAAAGGTCAGGGCTGCAGTGCATTTGTGTAGACAGCTATGAACTTCTTGAGTTCCTAAAAAGACCTTCATTAGTAAAGACAAACTTTATTTTGGCGTGTACTTGGAGATAATGTTTTACTGTCCTTCCAGCAGTTGCAAGCAAAATTTGGAATTCCAAAGGAATATTTTTTCAGATATTTGTAGATGAGGCATTTTATATCTCCTCATGTCACCTCCACGTCTGTTAACCTTCTCTATAGTGACATAGAGAGGTTTGTCTTGAAGCGTCAAAACAGGAGACATTTTATTTAGTTATTCTACTCTCTCCTTGGTTCCTCTGATGCACACAAGCTGCCAAATATCACCCATAAATGGGAGAAGGATTTAGATACAGAGTATATAGAGGATGACTGGCAGGGAGCTATAGCCTTGATCAAATCCACCTTTACATGCAATGGGCTGAGAGAGACTCAGTATAAGATTCCTTGCAGACTACATATCACTCCTGTTGTTTTGCACGAGATAAATCACTCTCTTTCTCCTCTGTGTATTAAGTGCCATTCTGATAGGGGAACATATTTTCACTTTTTCTGGGAGTGTAAATTAATTTCCAGGTTCTGGACATTTATATTCATGGAACTTAGTGGAATATTTAAAATAAAAATTTTAAAAGATTCTAGTGCTTTCCTCTAAGGCCTACTCTTCAGAGAGTTGCACCTATTAACCTACCTTAACAAATTTATTAGACCACCACCCAGTGTGAGGTTTATGCCACAGCCGCCCTAAATTAACAGTATTGGTCATTTCTAAAATCATTTTTTATGTTTCTGTAATGGTTAATCCACCAGTATGCGCAAGCTCTTTAATCAAAATGATATTTATAATGCTAAAATATAATTATTGTTGTTATCAATGAAGTTTTGAATTTACTATTTTACAAAAAGCTGAAAAAAATAAAAAAAGCACATTTTATTTTCTAATAAAGATGACAAATTACAGTTATTTACTTGCATTCCTGAACAGAAAAAATAGTTATGCTTGATTAATTGCTGACTGAAGTCCAGTGTGCCAGCTCATATTTGGGCATAAAAACACGTTTAAAAAGTTTAAGAATTAATTTTTCCCTCGTTCAATTAATGCTCTGAATAGCAGCCTGTAGTGTGGAGGTCACTGGGTTAGTGCAACATAACAGTTATACCTACAATTAATGCTGATGTTGATTTTGATGTATGTTAAGTGTTACTAAATTGTGTGTTGTTGTGCTTTGTATGTACATGGTGGTTGTAATGGCTGTGCTTTGGGCAACTTGGACTTGGAGTCCAGAACAAATTTCCTGTTCAGGGACAGTAAAGTATAAAGAAAAATGAAAAGTAAAAGGAAATTCCTCACTCCTGTTCAAAATGGTAAAACGCTGAGAACTCACTGAAAAGGAAAGAGCCTGTATTAAAGTACTTTGTGATGCTGGATGGTCTTTCTCATTTTTATGACAAGTGGTCTAATTAGTTTGTTAAGCACTGTACCTGCAGCATTACATTACAGACTTCTGGAGAAGCTTTTTCTAAATGCCAGAAAGTGTATCTTACACGATTGGATCAAAGTTTCTCTGCCAAATGTTACCCTTTCATACCAGGAAACTTTTAACACCCTCCCACATGAATGATTACATGCTAATATAAAGGAAATGATGAGCTATTCTTGTCACTCTTTTAAGACTGTCTACACAGCAAAAAAAACAAAACAAAAAGAAAAACAAAACAAAACAACAAAAAAAACTATAAAAGTACAGTACAATGTTCCATTTTAAAATGAAGGAATTTTCCGTATTTTTTTATGAATGCTTTTCTGTGTTTTTTAACCACACATTGAATTTTACCATTTACAGAAACCTCTGTAAAAAAAAAAATAATAATAATAAAAATAAAATACTAGCAGAAAATTTCCAGTACAGTTCCAGTATTTATTTATTTTTTACAGTGTACCTTCGGACTTGAAGAACCTGGTTCTAAAAGGGAAGAATTTTGCTGAATAGAAGTCCTCGGTAATAACCCCAGATTTGTGTCACACAATGTGATTACCCTGGTAATCACATTGTGTGGTTACCCTGGTTACCCTGAAAAGACATACATGTAGTGGACTGGAATCTATGGAAACAGTTAACATCCCGGTTTTATTTTTTTCCTGTTTTATTTGATTACTCATTATCAGTACTATAACCATTTATTATTTATGTGTTGAACTGTTTGGACTTTCTTCGTTAAAACTTAATTTAAAAGTTTTGAAAAAAAAACAACTTTATTGTAAAGGAATAACTGCGTAATATATTTTTATACATTTAAAAAAATATAGCAAAGTGCTAACCAAAAATCCCAAAGCTGTGAGTTACACACAGGAGATGACACATGAAAAGTTAATCAAACACTTAAACTAGTCTGGTGATGGAGGATATAAATAACACTGTAAAAGCAGAGCTAAGCAATAACCTCAGAGAGCTGACTTGTGGCCAGCAGCAACAGTGGCACAACTCCATTTGGCCCCATTTGTCAGAAAGCCTCCCTGATTGGAGACGGTCAGTCAACAGAGCACTCCAACAAGGGGAGGGCGACACAATGAAAAGCAGGGCATAGAAAGATTACGAAAGAAAAGATCGTACGAGACAATGGAGAGTTAAAAAGGAAAATTAGAATGCTAATGTAGAAATACAGATTATGCATTTGCAGCATGTTGTGAAGATGTCAAGCATGTCGGTGTGGTTCATGTGCGCATTTATGTGTGAATTTGTCCATGGTATGTTTTGCTTTTGAAGTGTGTTATGTGTGACTAAGATGAAATGACTGCAATGGCCAGAAATGGAGCCAAACACAGCTATGAGCATGTTACATGCTCACAACAAATTTATGTTGGGTATACGCTTTTCATGTCTCTGTAAATCTTCTGTAAATGTAACACATTGAGCAAAGAGAAGCTGAGAGTGGCGAGGGAGTGAGCAGAGGAAAGAGAAATGGAAAATACTGACTGAGTGATGGGAACAGTAACTGCTAAAGTAACAAGGAGCTGAATGGCACACTTGGGCTTATTGTTTTCCCCTTCTAATCAAAGTAGGATTCTAGAATTTTAAGGTAAATTGATTTTAATTAGTGTTTGTCCTTCGTTATTGTTTATTTGGCTTACGCAGTTACAGATCTGTCATGATCCACCAGAGTATTTATTTCAGTGCAAGTGCTGGTGGGAAAATGCAGTTATTTGAGCCTGAAATTAGACCTTTGGAATAGCAGCAACATAAAACTTCAGGCATTTGATATGTAGCTTTTTGCGCCTTTGTTTTCAGCGTTGCATTTAAATCACATTTAGCTCATGATCATATGCTGAACTGAAACAATGTGTGTACTGTATGTAAAAGTTCCCACACACAAACACATAAAGACACTAAAAAAAGTGAAGAAGATAAGATATGACAACACTAGTACTGTCTGACTATGATAATTTTCCAGCTAATTAAAAATGGTAATATTTCAGGAATTCAAAAGGGTTGATGAAGTATATCTGTTGACATGTTTGTCTTTTTTATTAGTATTAAAATGAAGATACTGTTGTTGTTTCTGTTTCTGTACAAGCTTTAGAACTAATATGTATGTTTCAGTAAAGCTTGATTTATAGTTCAGTTTAACACAGACTGCCAAAAATGTGATTTCTATGCTTGGCACTAATATGCTGTAAACAGAGCATATTATTTTGCGCAAGGCAAATGCCTCTGTGAAACCAAATACAATGTGTAATAGACTATAATTGCATATGGCTTGCTCATAGGGCTAACCCAGTAGGTTCAATCTGTTCTCATGTTGTCTCTCATTCCTGTGTTTCATTAAAAAAAAAAAGAAACACAGGAACACACCGTTTTTATAGCTCCAGTTTCAGTTTTGATTGTTTGAAGTACATGAAGAAATTCAACACAGTGTGGATTTCATTGGGAAGGAGTTGATAGCTAGCAATTTTCAGGAAAAGAACGGAAACAGACAATAGCAACTGAAGTGTTCTTGTGCTCCCTGTAAATCATTGGAACAGCAACATCATTCATCTTTTGTTTTGCCATGTTTACAGTTGCACACAGCTGAGTAGTACAAAGAAAAAGTCTTAATGGCTGGCAGGGCACTCTGTGCTCGTACTGGTCAACCTCACAGAAGAGAGGTTGGGGATCACTCAAAAAAATGTACACGATAGCCTCTGTGTCAGGATGTCGTAAGCCATCACAGAGTCTGCGTCATATTTTGTTAACTATGACAAACTATGCAGAATAAAATGATGAACAGTCATGCACAAGTCCCATTTACTTACCTGACCCAGAAGGATGCCCTACCAGACATGTGGGCTTATAGCTTTTAGTCTGAACTTGGTGTTCTATCGAAGTCAATGGTAGTTCCTTTGGGGAAGGTTATGTGGAGAAGGGAGCTACACTATGGATCTATTCAATTCAATTTTTTTATATAGCGCCAAATCACAACAACAGTCGCCTTAACGTGCTTTATATTTTAGGGTAAAGACCCAACAGTATTAGACAGAAAACCACAACAGTCAGACGACCCCCTATGAGCAAGCACTTGGCAACAGTGGGAAGGAAAAACTCCCTTTTAACAGGAAGAAACCTCCAGCAGAACCAGGCTCAGGGAGGGGCAGCCATCTGCCACGACCAGTTGGGGGTGAGGGGAAACAGAAGAGAGCAGAGGGAGACAGGACAAAAAGACACTATGGGAGAGAGACAGAGTTTAATAATAACTAATAATTAAATGCAAGTGGTGTATGAACACATGGAGAGTGAA
>VUQI01016706.1:1927-22267 GCA_015106735.1 Paratilapia polleni
TGCGCGTGTGTGCGTGTGTGTGTGGGTGGGTGTGTGGGGGGGGGGGGTGTGTGGGTGTGTGGGGGGGGGGGGGGGGGGGGGGGGGGGGAGGGGGGGGGTGGGGGGGGGAGGAGGGGGGGGGGGGGGGGGGGGCGAACTTCGATATGTGTTCGCCCACAGCACAGTTAGCTCAGAGGATACGGAGGGAACACACCCTGCTGTGAAACCCACATTAACCACGCTGGTTAATGGTCAGTGTTCGGTTGTGTTAGATTACATTAGTTCTTAAGTGTTACTGAGTTTCCGCATCGCTAGCTTACGCCCCCCTTCTTGCTAGCTTCAGTTTACCCTCAACTCAACTCACTTTTAATACAGCATATCATATAAAAACGAAAAACAACACTACTGTAGCCGAAATATCCGCGATATAATGTCATGTTGTGTTTATTTAGCTTTTTAGGAGGCTTAGTTTTGTAGTTTTGAATTGCATACATGGCAGAATTTCTTTTTGTCTTTTGCCAGCTGTTAGTGTTACATCCCATTCAGTCGTCTCTGTGGAGAATTTATTGACTAAATCCTTTCAACAATGGCACATTTCCTGTCGTCTGGTTCAGTGCTGTGAAAATAGGCCTTTGGCTGACTTAGGGGCCCAGGCCTAAGTCAGTGTGACTGAAAACTGGTTTTAGTTCAGTCATGTTAGAACGACTCTAGGTTAAATTACTATTGTTTTCTGCTGTTTTACTGCACGTGGGGCTACGTTTATTATACTGTTTCCTTGTCTTGTTCTCATCTTAAGACATAGGCATATTGGCACAAAAAGGTACACAGCTTGTGCAACAAATGCAGAAAATTACAGTAATCAAGAGGCAAGAATAAAGACCGATTCAGTTAGAAGAAGCCACGTAAACATGAGCAGAAACCTCAACTCATTTAAGATCAACTTAAATAACCAAACAGCTGTATGACATTACATGCTGATGTAGACATAGTGGCCTCATGACACTTTAATTACTCTTTGTAATGGTCATTTTTGATGGATCCTCATGTGTGTACCCAAACAGTTTTTAAATCCTCCAAGTATAGGCTATTACCCTGTCAAATCGATACTGACCTCAGAGATGTCATTCAAATGGCGCAGTACACCCACTGAAAACTATTACACTTTATTATTATAATTTGTTGCATTCATTACATGTGTTTTGTAATTTCCTAGCGCCATCTGACAGCCCTGTATGCACCATTATGTGAACTATTTCCATTTAGAAGCTAGTCGTGTGTAGATTAATGGCATTGCTGAGATGTGGGGAAGCACTGTTTTGCTTGTAAATAAAGACCACAGGTGAAAAATTTTTCCATCAACCCTTTTTTTTAGGTGGCTTGCTTTGGCGAATGTTGACATGCACACACATGGTATGTGGGTTAGCAGGACACAAAGTCTGAGGGCAATGCCAGTAGCAGGCAAATACCTAAAAGAAGGCACATAATAGGAGCTGCTGGCAGCTTTTGCACAACTCAGAAACTCATTTTCTGCCATTCTTACTTATTTTCTTTTTATCACACATCAAAAGAACACCATCTTTTTATTTCTAGGGACAAAATTGGCTTTTAGTATGGTATGGTTTTGTTTGTACAAGATGGTGCATATTTTCTCGTTAAAGACAGGTTGCATTCCTTGGGTGTTTGGAGGCCAGATGGGGCTTGCTGAGTGAAAGCAAGCAAGTTAGGTCAAGTTTCTGCTACACTGCTGTAGGGCAGAATATTACTTTTTATCAGACACAAAACCATGTGGCACTGGTTTAACACTTCTCAGTTTTTGTTAGAATAGGTCGTGTGGCGCCACTCATGGCTGCTTTGGCTCTCTTTCCTGTCGTTTGTGCTTGAACCATTCGCTGTGGTAGCCAGGTAGCCCGCTCAGCCTCTTCAGGTTCCTGCCTGAAGTGACACACAGACAGGCTGGGATGCCAGGAGAAAAGAAAAGGAGGGCCTGTAAGATGAGAATGCTGCTAATGACTAGAGCATTAAAAATGAAAAAGCTCCGCTGCAGTGAAGCACAGGGGCCTGAGTTAGGCTTTAGAGTTGTTTACCTTGCAGAAAAACAGTCACTAGGTAGACTTGTTTGAGGTTGGTGATTTGCAAGCGACTCAGGTGTATACTTTTCTCTAAACACACCCTGTCAACAAAGCATCCAGGGATGGTGTTGTATATCTCTGCATGCGCTCGAAGAACATAAAATCTTTTGTGCGGCGTGTGGTGGTGACCTCAACCAAGTGTTTAGATATTTGTATACAACAGGTGGCCACAATTTGGTGTGGTGACCACCTGGTTTTCAAGCGCTGTCCTAAATGTTAATTACAGGCTCATGGTCTCTCCCTGTCACTGGGATAGAATAATCGCCTTGACGTAAAAAAAAAGAAAGAAAAAAACCTCAATTTGCATGAAAAGAAAAATGATTTGAATCTTTGCAAGGCTGTGCACACACTGTGAAGTCCAAACCAGCTGGCAGGCTCAGGTGTCTCTCATAGAGTGAGGAAATGTGATCTTTTCTGTGAAACATATTTTTCATTTAGCTCTAGTCTTAATATGGCTCTCGTTTTATTTCCATCATCTCCAGGACCCAATTATCCTACTATTCATATCTACATGCTAAAATAGATTACAATCTCCTCAGCCTAATTACTCATTCTATAGCTGTCATGCAACTGTGGGAAGATTTTATTAATAAACCTCAGGCTTTTTCTGACTCATGTCATTGGTCTCTTTTTAACGTTTTCCAATTTTTTTTAAACTAATTGTGAAACCAGCATTAGCAAACCAGTCTTAGAGACAGGGGGGCCCCCACAGTAAACAGAGATGACAAAGTAGTTAAATTACTCACAGTCCTTTATTGCTGTAAGCACGTTAGACATCGAATGGGTCGGTCTGTGCCAGCGTGTGTGTGTGTGTGTGTGTGTGTGTGTGTGTGTGGTAAGCAATCTTTTAGTTGTCGATTTTCTTTTTGGCAGATCGATCTCCGTGATTTAGCGTGGTCATTTCCCCCGGTGGGTAGCACCTCTCCGAGGCTCCTGGAATCCTTCACAAGTGACTCATACTTAAATCCCCCAGAGGGAGAGGGGGAGAAAAAAAAAAAGAGGAATTGGGTAGTGAGTGAGAGGAACAATAAATCATGAAGGGAGAATGACTGTAAGAGACTTAGAGAATGTAAAAGAGGAAGAGGCATGTGTGCAGCTGAATAAGAGTGGAAAACTGAAAGAGGGAAGGGTTTGGTGGCGTTGGGCTCATGCTGCTAATGTGGCATCACTAATGTGTTTAGCACATTGTGCCAAACTTCATAAACCCTCCTTGAGCCCTTGAACTGCTTAAACCTCCTGAACCACACAAATTTATCTTCATGCCATTGGTTTGACCCCAAAGCCAGCATGAATGAGGAGAATTTTTACTTCACTTTTAACTGCAATTTTGGTTTGCATGTATCACATTACTGATCCTCCAAGACATTTATCAGCAACATATGGTTAATATATAAATAAGAAAGCCAAGGCATGGTAGCCATTTTAATGCATTTCTTATAAAATATTCCTCCCTGACTCAGTACTTGAGGAAGGACCAACTAGGGTGAGTTCCAGGAGGGAAGATATGTTTGCGGTCGGTAGATAGAAACGGCTCTGTTCTCCGTGGAAGAAGAAGAATGGGGGGGGGGTCCACAATTTTCACTGCAAGGGTTAACCTGAATTTTCCTTAAAATAGCTTGAACCACTAGAAACAGAAACCAGCTGCTCCAGTGGTTCTGACTCTAGCTGTTTTAGGGTGGGTGTATCAAAGCTGTGGGCGTGTAACATGACTCTGCACGAAGAGCGATAGGTCAGGCCTGCGGTTCTAAGTAACCCTTAAAGGTCTGCATGTGTGTGTGAGAGAGAGAGAGAGACAGTCAAAATCAGTATGACTTTCTCTCATGTTCCTCAGATCTTTGAGGCTTTGACAAAAGCCACACCCTGATTATGTTAATGGTTTTGAGACACCAGGGTCAAGTCATTTATATAAACTCAAAGGTTATGTTTCAGTGATTTATAATGACGGAAGTTATCCTTATGATTTCCACTGAATTTAAGCAACAGTTCACTCAAATGTCACTGTAATTGGCACACATGCTTTTTCAATGAAGGGGGAAAAAACCTCTGAAGCATCTCATTTGTCTTCTTAAATTTGGAGAAATCCCTCTAAAATTGTGTTGGAATATGTTCAGCCTTAATCCTGAATGATCAGTAGTTACTGATTCAAACAGCTGATTACTTGCAGCTCCGAATGTGAAGTATTCTGTGCCCAAAGCACCCTTAAAAAAAAAAAAAAAAAGTTTTTAGTACACAGGAGTGCTATCGCTTATCTTAAGAAGCCTACTTTATACTTCACTGTGAGCCCATAACATGCCCGAAGCCCCACATTCACAGCGAAGTATCCGTGGCATTGTCAAAATGGCTCTTGGGCAGGCCGAGGGGTGCAACTGTGCCAGCTCACCAGCAAGCCATGCCCAGTCAAGCAGTGTATGCACCGTCTGTGTGCAAGTCCTACGGGGCTTCGCACAGCTGAGTGTTTTGGCCTCAGAGCACAGGGAGCTGCCACGGTACCGTCAACCCCCTCAGGGGCGCTCCGGTGCCTGAGTGGTGACACGTAATTAAAATAATGTGTCCTCAGGTGAATTTCATCCAATTATACTGAAGGTGAAGTGCCAGGGCTGTACTATCAGCATGCAGCTGTTACTGAGGGAAAGTTTGTAGGAATTCAGACATGCACTGTGTACACTGCAGTAGGATATGTGTATATTTTTTTTTATTCATTTCGTCTTCAAGTTTTTATAAAAATTTCTCTCTTAGTAGCACATAAAGCAGGCTCAACAAGACATGTCACTAAAAAATGCAATATGTCCTTTTTCTTTTTTTTTTCTTCATTTTGTTTTTGCAATCACAAGGAAAGTGGAACTAGATTAGGTGGGTGATTTATTATGCAAGAGCACACCATGTTGTCCCTGCTGACTCTATCACGAGGTAAAAGATAGTGGTAAATTTCATGATATGATTCCACTTCCTCTTATTCTGTTTCTAGAGCAGAGAGAGAAGCTGTGGGTGTTTACTTGGGGGAATAGCCACACTCAAGTGGTTAGAAACACCTTCCCTACTGGCAGAGAAGCATTACGTCAATGAGAACCAGCCATTTGCTTCGCTATAACTTGGGTCCTCGCTGCTGTAATATGAGGACATTGATTGCATTAGTAGTTCTGATGTAGTTTATGGTAATACTCATTAGAGCACACGAGTCTAATGAATGTGGTTTGTGATGATATCACATATGGGCTTTTATTGGTAAAGGAGATATTTCACTAAGAGGGCACTCCCAAGGAACTGGTGTCAGAGGAAAAAGAGCAGATGATGCATTATACATGATGGACTTGCTGTCAAAATGTGACACACACAGAGCCATGAGGCCTCTTCAGGTGACTGTGGCCTCAAACCAGAGATGGCCTGGGAATAAGGAGAGCAGTCGTCATGACACTGTGAGGTTTGAGAGATCCACAAAGCCGAACAAAAGCCATGCCATCAGTCTGATTCCCTTTATGACCACCCCTTACTCCACCACTAATCTTTTCTTCAGACTAATGTCTCATCAGTCAAGGAAACTGACATCAATCTGATTAGTGGTCAGCGCTCAGTGTTTTACCATCCTGAAGAGGCGCCATGTTGTTGTTTGTTTTTGTTTTTTTTCCCTTCACACTGCTGTCAATAATAATCTCTTTTATCATTACTCGTGCGCCAAGAGTCTTCACACCGAGTGAACACAGTGCTGATTGATAAAATCCCCGACGCACATTTGACTTACACAGTATCAGATTCAGTCACACTTTTTGGGATTGAGGAATCATGATATTGGGCTGGAACTGCCTGGAGCTGAGACCGAATCAGAAGTTAAAAGCCTCTTTAACCTAAACACTGAAGTCATGCACAGACCTCACAGTACACTCACACAAATGCAGTCTTGTTTCTCAGTTCTTCTTTGGTTGAAGTGGTTATGTTCAGGTTTCATTTTTCATGGTTTCTCATCATGCTGTTTGGTCACATTGGATCCTCGTGTAAAAACATACGATTTTGTGGACTGGTTAATATAATTCAGATTTGTTTTGTCATCTGAGCCTTGAATCCAAGCGACACTATCCTCCTGAAATTTAAACAATTTCTAACAAAGGCCAATTTCTCTGTCTTTTACAGGTGCTGGTGAATCAGGAAAAAGTACAATTGTCAAGCAGATGAAGTGAGTATATTTATCTCCTGTGTATGTTAAATCACACTGAACAGGCAAAATAAACTTCATTCTTTTCTTCTTTTTCTAATGGCTTCTCTGATGAGATGCACAATGACACCGCACTAGATTACACACTAGAAGAGTATTCATTTAACACAACACAAACGGTGTCAAACACCAATCATAGTCTCTACGGGTGACGTTACGCTCTGTGAGGTGCAGTACAAACAGGTATCATGCATATAATGGTCATGAAGACAGCCCAGCAGCTCACATTAATATAGACTCTGGCTGTACATCATCCATAAACTGTGTATGTGTCCTGCATATGAATTTCATTTTTGATAGACGTTTTTATGGTTACATTCATCAATCAGCAGACATCCACATGTCAGGAGCACAGTATATTTTTACTGCTTGTTTTATAGCACCTGTCCTACTGTAATACTGCTTTGTTGGTTATTAACAGCGAGAGATCGTTATTCACAGTGTCAAGCTAGTGTTAGTGTGAACAAATCCTATGAAAAGACCAAACTAATAATTACGTGATCTAACTAATAATTAGACCTGAAACAATTCGGTCAATTGGCTGATCGGTTAAATCAAAGCCCTTCTAGAAGCGAGTCTCGCCTCTCGACAGGCAGTTATTTGTAGCCTGCGTTGATTTCAGTGGTCACTGGGACATAGAAAGTGCAGGTATAGAATCACTAGTCAAAAGTTTTAATGACATTACAGTTTCATTAGTACCAATGCAGTCAGCTTCTGTCTTGTTTTAAATAATTTTTCAAGCAATAATTAGAAACCTGGCCAGTTTCAACTTCACAGAATTTTGTTTCCTTTTTAGTGGTAGTAAATCTGAGGGTTTGGGGGGGCAGTATTCTGTATTCTAACAAAGCAAGAGATTTAAAAATGAGCTTTAGGAAATAATGGCTAGCATTTTGAACTATTTTCTGCCATTTCATAGACCAAAAGAATTAGTTGATTATTTAAGAAAATAAAAGGCAGATTAATCTTAGATCAAAAACAGGCCAAAACACTTTGGAGCCACATCATTGCAGTGGGTGACATGTTACAGTGAAAATGAGCACTTCAAGTTAACCAACATTTCAGAAGAGCTCTCATCTTCAGGAGGAAAAGGGGCTGAAAGCCAGTGATGGCGTAAGGAAGATGGAATTTACCAAAAGTCTGACTGACACACTGTTGGTTTGGGGTTTTTCATAGGGTTTGTAGACTGCCAAAAGTATGGCATAAAGCCACCCTTTCTGAACTGCAAAATCAAAGTTTTCAGTGTAAAATAAACTGAAAGAACTCCTAGATAATAATTTTACATAGCATGAATTCAGCTGATGCTTTTATCCAGTATCTGAGTGCAACTGTAGAAAAAAAGCATCTTTTCCCTGGATAATCATAATTCCTGCAGCCAGAAATGAAGAGCAGAGAGATCAGGGCCACTGTGGCCAGACAGTATTTGTGCAGATGGGGTTTTTTTAAAGTGGTACTGAATTTGAACTGAAGAGGAAGAATAGTTTCTAAGAATTATTTAAAAACAAAACGGTACATCATTCAGTAGGAAGAATTTGTCGTGTAAAAAGGAGTTTTGCGTCTATGACGTCACAGTGCAGTGAAATGGTTGGCCCGGCTGCTAACCAATTTCTTCCCCTCTCTGCAGGATCATCCACGAGGCAGGCTACTCAGAAGAGGAATGTAAGCAGTACAAGGCTGTGGTCTACAGCAACACTATCCAGTCCATAATCGCCATCATCAGAGCCATGGGGCGCCTCAAGATCGACTTTGGTGACCCTGCAAGAGCTGTGAGTGGAGAGAGGATTGTAATTTGGTCCATGTAGAAACCTGAAGTAAATTTGTGGTGCTGGAAAACAAGTAGGTAGTTAGATTAAATACTCACTGTCAGCAGCAACAATAGCCTCTGCTTACACACCCTCAACATAAGTGTGCATTATTTTGGTCATTTAATTTGCAGCTTTCCCTATGATGTACTTACAATGTGACTGGCATTTTAGCGTGATAGCTCATTAATGTTAATCATAATGGTGGTGTAATGGCTCTGATGCCTGATTTATGATATTGACACCACCCCGACTCCTCTCTCAGGATGATGCACGGCAACTGTTTGTGCTGGCGGGCTCAGCAGAGGAAGGCTTCATGACAGCTGAGCTGGCTGGTGTCATTAAGCGGCTCTGGAAGGACGGAGGTGTTCAAGCCTGCTTCAGCCGCTCCCGCGAATATCAGCTCAACGACTCGGCAGCATAGTGAGTCACGCCGTCCAACACATAAACAACCAAGTTATTAATCGCTGGGTTCGCCAAAACTGTGAGTCATCCGCAGAAAAGACTGTTAATGGCAAAGTCTTTCGCATCAGATGACCAGGAGCCTAACTAAATGCCTTTCCACTGCAAACACACAGAAACCAAACACAGGCTGCCCCAGCCTTCAACCATGCTCAGAGAGCTACTTGTACCACTGATGTGTCTGGACTTTTAAACTGTCAATATTTGCTTTCCTCTACCGTGCCTGAAGAGTGATGACTGCAAAGACTGTTTAATCTTTGACCTTCTACTTCAGCACATGAACATTTACCACATGCTTAAAAATAACATTTTAAAAACTGAGCAAAAAATACACACACACACAAATTCTCTCTGTAGCAGAATTGTTGACTAATATGTCTTTACTAGTTGGAGCCTAGCATATATTGTCCAAAACAAATCATATCACAAGGCAGCTCCTGTTGGTTTTTTTTGGCGGGGTAGAAAAGCCATTTGCCTTGTTTTGCAGCTATAGAACAAACATCAGCAGTTATGTGGCAGGCTGAAGGAACTGCAGCGGTTGGCCATTTTCTAATTGGTTCCGCTTATCCTGCTGTCCAGGGGCTTTTTTTGAATAGGGAACACCATCGCAAAGCCTTGTGTATATTTTGCTTCACTTAATATCCTGTAAGACAAACAGCAGGCTTGTTTGCATGAAATGGAGATTACTTGTGCTTCTGCTAGCATCTAGAGGTTACTAATTCTTCTCCCCCCCCCCTTGTAATTTATCAGCAATAACCTTGAAGTATTAACTTGAGTCATAATGCATCCAGAGTGTGTAGGTTTATGTGCAATATCCTTAACAGTTACAACAAATGCTAAATAATAACCAGGCTGGGAAAAAGTAATTTAGTAATTCAAACACATTGCTCATTTTTTAGATTAAAATATGGCTGCTCTAATTGTAAAATGTTTATGTGGTTGTAGCAGCACAACAGTCAGCAGAGTATGTTGATTTGTTCTGGACTGATGTGCAAGAATTTTGTTGAGAAAGCAAAAACCTACTAAAGTGATGAAGAATAAATTGAATTCCATCTTTCTATTTTCAGTACCTAGCTATTCCCATACAAGGTAATGAGAGTCTATCCCAGCAGGTACTTTATTTGGCAAAATGTGGGACAGCACCCTGGACAGATGGCTAGTTTATTACAAGCCTAAGACACAGAGACAATCACACTCACACACAGGGAGTTTCCAGTTCAGCTGCATGTTGTTAGGACTGTGGGAGGGATCAAAGCACACAGAGGGAACCCCACAACCAGCGAAAACAATGTACGCTCCCCACTGGAAAAAAGCAGGGCTTTTTGCTGTGAAGCTGTGAAGCAACAGCTCTAACCATAAAACCACTGTGCCATTGTGTCTAAATTTAACAAAGGTAAATGGTGTATACTATCTCTTAGCTTCTTTCCTTTTTATACTTAATTTTCCTGCAAGAGTTTAATTTTGTTGCAACTGAAAATTTTACACATTTAAATTCTCTTCATCTGAAAAAAGGTGTAGTTACCTCGGCTGTATTGAAATGTGCACATAAAATGTTTAAATGTGACTTGTTTCAACTCCAAAATATAGAATCTAACCTGGTTTATCACCCCCCTGCACTGGGAGTAGAGACACACTTGACCTTGATACATTTTCTCCACCCCTCCCTTCCTCATGTCCTCTCCTTTATGTCCTTCTCTCAGCTACTTGAACGATTTGGACAGGATATCACAGGCCACCTACATCCCAACTCAGCAGGATGTCCTGAGGACCCGAGTCAAAACCACAGGCATTGTTGAGACACACTTCACGTTCAAGGACCTGCACTTCAAGTGAGAATTTTGTTGCCTTAACAACAGGCTCAAAGTGTTTTACACAATGTCTTAATTAGTCTTCCTTCCTGTTTACTGACTCATTCACTCCCAAAGAAATTCCCTTTATACATTTACAGCTGTAAGTTGTGACACAGTCTGCGAAGGTGTTGCACACAGCAACGATGACTCTGTTGTCGCCCTCTGTTAACAAACACAGACAGGAAGTGGGTGCAAGAGCCTGGTGATGTCATGATACCAGAAGTGTTTTTAGCCAATTCAGCGTCACTGTAATGAAGATGGATATTCCTTGCAACTACCCCATAAAAGCTCACTCAATTACAAATCATAAAGTAGACATTGCTTTAAGTAATGTAGGAATTAACCGGTTATCTCAGTTATCTGTTTAGTTACTAATTAGCTAAAGACTTGTTTTCTAATTTGAGTACCGATTATGTATTATTTTTCTTTCACATCTTTAAAACTAAAGTATTTCCAGGTGGGACTTGTGCAGTTTAGTAGACCAGTAGAAGCTATTACAGAAGCTAAGTGAAGCATTTGATGGTTCCCTTGACATCTATTAGTGCACTACAGCTGTTTATTTTTATACAGTGATATATGGTATACAAAGGTGCCTCTTTTGGAATCACAATGTATGGTTGGATTAGCTTGTGTAAAAATTGTGGTGAATGTGACAAAAGCCTTTACTCAGAATGATGGCCCCATATTCAAACATTTCAAAACCCACATTTATCCCCTCTGGCAGATCAAATAGTAAATACAGTGCAAAAGCTATAAGTGACTTTCTGATCTGAATATAGATTGTATGTAAAAGAAGGAAATAGCCAGCATGACGTCAGCCTCAAGTCTACCAGTTTGGCCTTGGCAGTCTTTTTGTTTTGGTTTTGTTTTGTTAGCCAGATGCGACCATAATGGTGCATCTGGGGAGTTAAATAACACTAGCCTCAGTGGGCTAGCTTGGTTAGCAAGTTGCATTCGTAACTCACTGTAATAGTGAATGAAATGCTAACTTTGGCTAGCGAAAAATATACTTAAAATACAGTCTAGAAAAACTTTTATAGTACAACCGAATGCTGAAGAACAAGACCCATTTCTCCATTTAAACTTGAGTGTTTATTGGAATCAACTTGATTTTGAAGCCAGCCTCAAGTGGCCTTCAAGGAACTGCAGTTTTTGACACTTCTGTGTTGCCTTCATCTTTAGGTTCAGGAGGTTGCCACTTGGTTCTCAAGCCCCTTTTGTTCTCGACCATTACATAGTCTTTATGTGCTCAGCTTTTAGAGACATTTTTGTACGCTTCAGTGTTCTCTGAAGCAGTCACCATTTACACTGCATGTATTGTATGCAGTCATGCTGAGAAACATGCTTACATGGCCACTCCTGTCTTCCACCCAGAATGTTTGATGTAGGAGGTCAGCGGTCTGAGAGGAAGAAGTGGATCCATTGCTTTGAGGGTGTGACGGCCATCATCTTCTGCGTGGCTCTCAGTGATTATGACTTAGTGCTGGCTGAGGACGAAGAGATGGTGAGTGGTTCAGCCGTGTGACTCATGAAACATGACATAATAACGGGCACTCTGTGTTCACACACAGCAGGAAACTTTGTCTTTGTGTATTATAATCAGGATGTTAAGAGAAGTAGAAATAAAGGATCGGTTTCGCTCGTGATCGCTTCATGGATCACTGAGCAATGCACAGAGACCAACATCACTTTCCCTTTTCTCCCCAGAACCGAATGCATGAGAGTATGAAGCTGTTTGACAGCATCTGCAACAACAAGTGGTTCACAGACACCTCCATCATCCTCTTCCTCAACAAGAAGGACCTGTTTGAGGAGAAAATCAAGAAGAGTCCTCTTACTATCTGCTACCCAGAATACGCTGGTGAGACTGGCAGCATAAAGCCATTTTCACTGACTCAAATTCTAATTATTATCATAGACTCTTACTATTACTTACTTACTATTGCTATAAAATGACAAATCATTTGATTCAGTTTGTTAGATACAGGGGTATACCTAGCAGAAAATATGCCTACAGGCACCTTTAAAGCTTGTTAATTAACACTCTTTGGTTATTCTCTGTAAAGAAAAATGACATCTTAACCCAAAAGTTCTTTTAGTATAGCGTGTATATGCCAGACTCTTTGTTGGCCAGCACCAGTAACCTTCTGAAATCACTGCTTCTGGCAAAAAAAAAACAGCCCAGCATCTTAGTCCTCATAAAACTGCAGCATTCTGTTTTTAATCTTTGGTTTCTGTACAAATTAAACAACTGAATACTGCATACTAATTAGTGGATTATCAAAGCATTCTTACCATATGATTACAAGAAATTGACTCACATGCAATTAGGGATGCGCCAATTGTGATCTGGGCCGATACAAGTGTTTAAAATAACAATTTGGCCATTCCCTTTTTTTGGCAAAGGAAGCACACTTAGCAGGATAAAGCCCAGCCATGCTATTCATTGCCTCGGGCCGTACAAATGTATGCTTTCAGCGTCCCTTCCTATGTGGTAACTTCCTTGGCTACTTGACTTCCACCTCCTCGTCTTTCTCAGGCTCCAACACGTACGAGGAAGCAGCTGCCTACATCCAGTGTCAGTTTGAGGACCTGAACAAGAGGAAGGACACAAAGGAGATTTACACCCACTTCACCTGCGCCACAGACACCAAGAACGTGCAGTTTGTCTTTGATGCTGTTACTGACGTCATTATCAAGAACAACCTGAAAGACTGTGGACTCTTCTGAAGATGATGACAACGTGAAGACGACAACCTTTTTTTTTCTTGGTAGGTAAGCCCTCGCATGTGGCGGACATGTGTGTGTGTCACAGATGAGGGCACATATCAGTAATACGACTGAATGCGTGTTCACCATAGAATCAGGATGGAGTGGGAGTTGTTGAGTAAACCGCTGGATCCTTATTTAAATATCTGCCTAGCTTTTCTCTTTCCATCATATTTAAAGAATTTTTTTTTAAATGTATTTTTTGTTTCCAGAGTGTAAGTATTCAGAGCATAAAGGAGCAAAAATAATCCATCATACTTGAATCACTGATTTGCTGAAATTTGCGCCTTATTTTATTTAATTTTTTTTCAAAGGCTTAAATTCATTTTCTGCTCCATTTAGATGCATGTGGAACGATAGCGGCAAGGTCGAGCTCTGCAAAACCTCTCTTTAAAAACCGCCACCCCTCCTCCATCTGCTCTTCTTTCATGTTTCTTTATTTCTCCTCTTGTGTCCTCAGGCAGTGGAGCCAGCTTATTGTGCATCTTTGGTGGGGAAGATGAGAAGAGTCGGGAGAATCAGTCACAGACCAGTGCTGTACTATATGCCACTTTTAACAGCTTTATTTATGTTTTTGTCTTGGAACATTTTGACTAGCGTTACAACATTTGTGTAGGATGTTTGTATCACTGTAAGAGCGTCACTGCAAATTTTTTTTTTTTGTTGTTGTTGTTTTTTACCTTTTCATTTTTTTTGTTTTTGAGAAAGAGGAGATCATGTTTTTTGGGTTTTTGTTTTTTTGTTTTTGGTTTTTTTTTGCTGTTCCTTCTGCCGCTGTCTCTGGAAAGGAAACTCCGCTGTTGATGGAAATGCTTCTTTTCTTCCTTCCCTTTTTGCAAACAAAAGGGAAGAAAAGGGGTACAACTTTGAGTCTAGTTTGTTGGTACTTGTGCCTTCGCATGCCTTTTACTGCGGTCGTAGTACAAATGCTTGTTCTTTTGCCTGCTGAATTGTTCTAGACATAAAGAGGTAAACTGTTTTCATATGTTAGTGTCTTTGCTATCTTCTGTGTGCACACCACTGAGCTATCAGGAGGAGGAGTTCCCTCTAGTCTAAAGGTACATGGGTCTCCATTGTGACCAACATGTAGCCTCCACAATCCCCTGCCCTCACCCGCCCTGACAATGGAAGGCCTCGTCAGCCAATCACACAGTACAATACTGAGATGTATATTGTTACATTTACCCCACAGATCTGGGGTTCTGGTTTTTAAACAATGTATAAAACATCCATTCTTCCCAACCATTCAGAAAATGGTTAGAAGTGTTTAAGTACAAAGACCAGAGTAGGCACATTTTACTGTATATTTTAATGTATTTGGAGGAGAGGCTACAGAGTACTTGGTGTTAAGAAAAGAAAGTGAACCACAGACTAGATTGTTAGGAAGGTGAGGATGAAGTCTGAAATGTTTTAAGATTCGGACACCCGTCTTGGATCCTGCCTAGTGATGATTTGAGAGTAGAGACACTGCTTGAGGATCTTGGAAGCCTTTCTTTTAGGTGATGGAAACTATGATGGTCAAGGGAGCCTGGTCTGTTATCCTAGATCAGCAGTACTTTGCCAAGACAGTGATGTTAAATAAGATCCTGGATCTGTTCATATAAATAAACTGCCACAACTGTCAATGTATGTGTATGTTGTCCATGGAAGAAGAATCTTTGTAGACTCATCTCCCTTATTTTGCTAATAAAAAACATTTACAAACCATCTGTTTGCTGTATCAATGTGTATAATGTGTATCTCTGACATCTGAGCATTTTTATACTGATAAAAGTCCAATTTTTGTCTTCATTGTGCTGAAGGGTAAATACCTAAACCCGCCTTTAGTGTCTAATGTTGAAGAATAAATATGATCAAATGTGGTTTTATTCATCATGTATCTCCATTACAAGATGCTTTTATCAGTATTGGCTCAGGCGCTCATTCTGTGCTTCCGTATTTCTGCAGTTTCTGCCAGTTCACATTTTTATGAATGGCATGCTTGCTACACAGACTGGGTGTGCATACATACTCTGTGCATTCCTTATGAACTAAAATGCCTTGTTATCTCCAAACAGGGAGTCCCACAGCAATTACAGAAAGTTGTCAGTTACACACAGCCTCCACCCAGCACATTTATATTCCACTGTGGCCTTGAAGGGTACACTACTGCAGTAGAACTCAATGCAAAGGCTTGAATGAAAAATAATCGTGCCTGGATATGTTGCCACTGAACAGGTTGACGTGCGTGTGCCGATATCTCATTTTGATCTTATCTTCCTATTTGCTTTGGTATTGCCTGGGATATAAAGCAGCCATAGGGCTGTCTCCACACTTATGTGTTTTTGATGTGTGTTACTGAGACAATTTGCATTGTAAATGTGCCGTGACATGACCTGTGAATGCCATCACTGATGACTTCCCTTTCGAACAATACCGCTTCAGATGAGAAAAGGGAATTTTCTGTTGCATACTATGCACATAATTTTGCTCAATTAGATTTTTTACAGCATGACAGGCTGCAAATCATAGACTGTATATAAGAGATGGATTTAGCCTCTCGGTCTAAAAGGTGAGGTCACTGTAGAAGTTCCTTAAACCTGCAAATTTCTTCTGAATGACTCCCCTGAATGCGGAGGAATGGAAGTCCGATTGCTTACGAGTTTATGGTCTGAATGGCTGACTTGCATGGCACTCGTAATTGACAAGTCATTACTGTGTGAGCAGGAAGTGGTTTTGGTTTCCCAGTCAGATCCACCCCTTTCTCATCATCCAATTTCAAGAGACCATGAGCCATCAGCCAAAACTCGAGGCTTTAAATCTGGAGTCTGCAAACCAAAGGGTGACATCGCGGTGGCTACATCTGTCTTTTGCATAGAGTGTGAGCTCTTTTTTTTTTTTTGGTATCCACCAAAATCTGAGGGAAATATATAGAAAATGCTGAATGTAACTTCACTTTTTTGAGTTAACCTTGTGACGGATCCATAAATAGTAAATGTGGACATCGCCACTGTGATGTCACCCTCTAGTTTGTGAAGTCCTGTTACGAAGCCTCGAGTTGAGCATTTTCTGACGTTGCCAAAACCAGATGTGACGAGCAGGGGGTGGATCATTGGTTAACGACTTGAGTCATTAGTCAATGACCATATCCTGGATAATGCTCCTTTCTGACTCTTAATACAACCATAATTTACAAAATGGACTTAATGTTCTATTCAACATCACCTAAAACTAGAGACCGAGCCCATAAACTCATCTGTGATGTGTTTACTAATGGCAAAGATAAACAGAACCAAGGGACCTTTTCTCATGGACGTCTATACAACTAGAAGTCTTTATGCAACCACTGGGTTCATCTGGTGGCCATTAAAAAGGATGCAGGTTTAAGGCACTTCCCTGTTGGCTTCACTTTTCAGGCCAGGAAGCTACGGCCAGCTTTTGCACTGTCCATGCAATTACCATCAGAGGTTAGTAACAACACAATGTGATCTCCTATTAAACCACAGAGCATGCACTGCTCATCTCCCTTTGAGAATCAGCAGCATACACAAACAAGGAGCAGAAGGGCCTGTAAGCAGAAAACTATGCACACAGTTCAAGTTACGTCCAATAGTTACTGTTTCTTTCATACATGACCCACTCCCTAAGAGGCTTTGCCATAGGATATCACCAAAGGATGTTCGGTATTGATGTACTCCAAGCCTTAACCAGTTAAGTCCAGTCACTTTGAATTGTGCAAGCTGCCACTGTCTCAATCGCTAGCAATAGGCTACATGAATTGCTGCTATCACTTGGAGTCTTCTGGAGTAGCACGAGGCAGATGGGGCCACAGCCTGGTGACTCTAGCAGGAGGAAATCAGCCTAATGGATGCCCAGAGCTGCTAGCATAAATGGAAGGTCCATCTTCCTCTTTCTGTTGCTTGTAGACATCCTGTGACACTAGAGGGCTCAGATCTTATTGATCCATCTTCAGCATGGCTAAGGAGAAAAGGGAGGGGAGCAGTGTGTGCTGGGATTTTATAAGGGACAACAGTGGTCTGTCTTAATCTCTCCATGAGTGAAAATATCTAAGGGCAGAGCACTTACAGAACTGGCTCATTAGCTGCTAAAGATTCTGCTTTGTTCACTGGCTAGTTGCTAGTTGATAGAGATAAATGGCTCTGGGCAGGTAGGTCTCCAGTGTTTGGACTCTATGCTAAAATCCTGTAATCCAAAATAATCCAAAATAAATTGAAAATGTTAAACAGATCATTGAAAATGACTCTGTTAATTCTGTTAGTTTATTGATCGGAGAGACAGCTTTCATTTTAGCCACTAAAGCATGGATGAAAAATATATAAATAAGCATAATAATAATAGCAGCCCTACAGGCTATATGCTTTTAGTCAGCCCCACATGTAGCTAAATAATGCTGATTATGTGTATGGGTTATGTTTTAAGTTTATCAGTCCATGCTAATTTACCTGGCTGACAGTACTCTACCAGTGGATGAGAAGGATGTGGCTGTGCTGTCCACTGTAGGGCTATGTTCATCCATGAAGCAAAGATACACTTTTAAAAAATGTTTGGTAAGTTTTTAATTAGAGCCCGACTGATTTATTAGTAGGCTGATATTATTGGTCGATATTAGCTATTTTCCGATCTATTGGTACTGGCATTTATAATGGTTGGTAAATAAGTAATAAATAATAAAAAAGAATACCCTTCCACCACGTTGTGAGTATTGATTTTGCGTAGTTTTTCCACCAGAGTTCACTCTGCAACATCGCTGTTGGCAGTGCATGTTTTTCAAACAGCCACAAACACAACAACCAGCTGATCTGAGCCAAATCGGTCAGAGCATAAACAAGTAAATAAGAACTACACATGACAAATGTTAGGGAAATCTGTTAATGTTTCGTTTGTTATCCACCGATATATCGGAGTATCGGATTTTTAAATCACCAAATATCGATATTGGTATCGGTCTTAAAAGTCCTATATCGGTTGGGCTCTATTTTTAATACTTAATTATCTCATTCCCAAACATTACTAATATGGTCATAAGTTGCTGATCGTATGGCCACGCTTTGCTAATTCATTGCTACGCAATAATATTTTTTTTTGCCTTGCCATAATATTCTTTCCCACTGACAAGGCTCTGCAGTAAAATGATGTGAATGCTTCTTTCACTGTAGACATTGTGACTTGTCACAGCAGGACAAGCACAGGTGTTCTTGATGAGATTAAAAACAAAGTCCATTCTGTCCTGCTATTGTGCACGCTAGCTCTCATGGTTTTACTAGAACCATCGATGGAACTGAGCAATTGTTAATCAAATTTGTTTCACATGTGCTTCTATTGCTAACTCAAAATTTCAGACACAAAAAAAAGTCTCTTTAGCACCAAATCACCCACCTGCCAGCCTGACCTGCAGTCCTCACAAGTCAGCCCTATAGGTTCTTTGTACCTACTGTGTCGCCTGTTTTGTAATAGTCTGTCCTGCATACGACCCTCTGTGATTCTATGATGGTGTAACTAACTCTTCGAGCTACCTGATTTTCTCTGTGCCCATATGACATGATTTCTGGCTATGCTGCTGGACTAAATGCTAAATCCAAAAAGGTGGGGATATTGTCATGGTCGTTTTGAGTTTTGTAGATTTGTTCTTTTACTGTCATGGTCCTGGGTTTTGACCCTGTATTTTGAGTTTTTGGGTCTTTGAATTCTTGTTGTTATTAGGTCTTCTGATTGGGGTTTATTTGGTATTTCTTACGGTGTTTTCATTGCCTTTTTCCCCCTGTATTCTTCTGTTCATGCTTCGAGTATTGGTTTGTGTTTATCTGTGTGTTCAGTGTAAACTTGCCTGTAAACTTGCCTCCCTAGTGTTCCATTGTGTTTTATGGTTTAGTCTCTCTGTGTTAGGTGTTCCCCTGTTTAGCTGCTTTCTGTTTTATTTTGGTAGTCTCTTGTGCCATGTATTTAGTTCTACTTCCCTTGCCTTGTCATCCCTGAGTAGTTTCAGCTCTGTACCCTGGTGTTTCCTAGCTCCCTGATTTCCTTGTTTGTGCATATATATTGTCTCAGTCTCCCTTTGTCCTTTGTGGGATCATCCCTCGTGGTTGTGTTCCTACCTGTTCTGTGTTGCCTAAAGAGTTCTAGTTTTGGATCCCTTGCACCTGCCCTGCTTCTCTTTTGGACTTTTGTATTTTGGTGAGAATTCAGCATTAAAGCTGCTTTTGAGTTATTCACTGTCTTCTGAGTCCTGCATTTGGGTCCACATCCCGCCTGCCACACAGCCGCTACATGACACCCAGAGTGTAGTTGTTTTTGTTATACTGTTTGCTAAATATAGAAAGAAACAAAAGTGTCTGTAATTAACCTCACTCCTAATAAAAATTCATTGCAATGGAGTGAAATAGACTTGGAGAAAACAGAAAGTCCTCTCAGGGCTGTTATTATGGGAATACAGCATTACACTAGTGCCTCTCTGTCTTCTACCCACTTGTCTGTTTTGGACCCTTCGGTGAAAACGTACCCAACACAAATAGCTAAATTGGAGTTCTTTTTTGTTCAGCTGAATACTCAAATTGGAGTTTATTGTGATAGAAATGGAGACTCCCATGATTGACAGGTTGGAGTGTTGTTTTTCTGCTGTTTATTCTCTCCCCTGTGTGAGGGAATCAAAGTCCTGACAGCCCCCCTCTGATCCCTGGATGAGGCCCAGCGAACATATTGACAATTGAGCCTTGTGCAGCAGCAGCAGCCATCTACTCCAGGCTCTTGTTTATATGCTAATGCTGGACTCTGTCACTCCCGCACAACAGACTTGTTTTCTGTTAAGCTGCTGGTGCAGGCTTTACAATCTGACCTGCTATTCAGTTTGACAAAAACGACAACTGTGATGATTTCTTCTTTTTGTCTAGAACATCAACAACTAACAGCAAAATTAGTTTTAGAATTGTAGTCCCCATTAACTGTGGCGTTGCAGAGCTCTCTGCTTTAAAAAAAATCTTTTTTCAGTTGAGTCTCAGTAGGGATGCCTTCTCATTTGTTCCAAGCTACTATGACTATGTCACCACAGTGTCTGCGAGTGTAGGAGGAATTTA
Organism: Paratilapia polleni; assembly: GCA_015106735.1. Classification (NCBI taxonomy): domain Eukaryota; kingdom Metazoa; phylum Chordata; class Actinopteri; order Cichliformes; family Cichlidae; genus Paratilapia; species Paratilapia polleni. The sequence goes on from VUQI01016706.1 coordinate 22,187, forward strand.
GTTGTTTAATTCTTTTTTTTTTTTTTTTTTTATTTTATATTTTCTTTTTTTTTTTTTTTTTTTAAAAAAAATTTTCATTTG
>VUQI01016709.1:2029-22180 GCA_015106735.1 Paratilapia polleni
TAAAAAAAAATAAAAGGGTTTTTTTTTTTTTTTTTTTTGGTTTGTTTTTTTTTATTATTCACCTAAAAAAAACACCTAAGACACCTAGACGCTTAAACTCAAGCAAAGGAACCGACAGCAAACAGATTGAGCAATGAAAGTTTCCGGTAATACTCGTGTGCGCTTTCTGTACTTTAATCAGGAAGCTTGCAGGCTGGTGCCCAAATGACTCAAGAAGTCTCAGAGCAGTACTTGGTATCTGTGGAAGAGATGACTCTTCTTGCTGTTAAATCATTTACAAATGGCAGAGGCTCTTTATTAATTTTCAAACAGGGAGAATCTGGTCTTTTTTTTTTTCCTTTTTTGGAATCCCAAAGTGAGGCTGACAGCCGCAACACAAAGAGGACAGAAACTCCTCAATCCCCCTGGGACAATTTAACAAGTATTTTCCCACAGAAAAGCTCTGCAGTATTTACTGTATTTGACACAGATGCAGACTTGTTATCAAAATAACATGGCAACTCCTTCCACAAAAAGTTTAAACAGTCACCTCAGTAATGTTACACCAGAGATAAGTCAGGGTTCCCACAAAAGCAAATTTGCACATTTGTCACTTAGAGTTTGGAAAGCACCATCGGTGGGTCACTTTTATGCACTGCACCAGTCTCTCGCAGGTCACCAACAATCATTTGGAGTTTTGCTTTTATTCGACAAATCATGAATGGACAGTGAAAGAATTATTCAAACTAAGTCATAAAATATAGAAACTATTACCCACTGGCACTGTGTCAGGCAGATGTAAATGCTCATTTCCTCCCTTCGGAAGTTTTTTCTCAATGTTTCACAAACCAGGGCTGAAGGCCCAGAGCAGATGGTTGACTGCTCTGAGCTAATGCACCAGAGAGACGGCCCTTCAAGGTACACTACAAACTGTAGCTGCGGTGTTTGCGTGGAAAACTCCATGCTTTTAACGGCACACGCACCATGAATAACTTGCATAATGCAACTTGGCCCCACACCGCTCATATTCAGAGAAGGAAATGAACAATCTCTCCCCAGCTAAACACTGCATAACACTGGCTGCGTCTGGCGTCTCTACCAGTCAGGCTGGCAGGAGGTCAATCATCATTCTTTCAGCTCTACAAAAATCAAACTGTCTGGTCAAACTGCGAAAGTGATTTTATAATTGTGGAAACCAGTGTGGTTAAAAGATTAAAGGAGCAGCTATCCCCTTCACAAAACCAACATCCAAAGTTGTCAATAATTTCACCACAGCTTCATGTCATGTAAACATGCCTGAAAGCATCATTTCAGGTGGAGCTAAATACATTACAAAAAAAAAAAAGAAAAATCACACACTGGCCTCAGTGACTCACACACCCAAGCACTGCAACCTAATGCTTAGTTAATAGCTGATGCCTGTGTGTTGATAAGTGTGACACATTCACACTCATGGGTCGATGAGCTGCATGAACTCTAAAAAACTTCTGACACTTTCACAGTTTGATGTGGAACAGAGTGAAATGAAACAAAGCCTTGTTCTTACTCCAAATGGTGTCTTACATAACCTACAGGGTGGAAACGAAAGAGGCCTTACAGATTTATTTTAGTAAAGAGTTATTTTGGAGAATGCTCCTAATGGCTTACTGTGATATTCCCAAGCTTGGTAGGAATTTTCACAACAGGTTTAGGCGGAGAGACTTAACACAGGGTATCAGGTACACATTTATACACACACCTCACTGTATGTAAACCCCACTATGGCTTCTTTGTACTATTTATTCATTGACGAGCCATTTATGTATTTAAAAGTTAAGTCAGGTAAGTCATAAAATACTAGAAAGAAGATTGAATACATCTCACAGTTTGTCAATGCTCATAGAATTTGTAAAATAAACCAGTAAATGTATAAACTGTTTATCTGATAACTTACTAATATAATAAATCAATTATGATATTGCCAATGAATTAATAAATACCCTACATAAACGTTACCACATTGATATGCCTCTCAATATCTCTGTCTCCAGAGTTTGACCAAAGTTAATAAAAGGCTAAAACGTGCAATGAATCTAAGGTTGAAAAATAAATTTAAAAAAAATAATGCGTTTAGCAGTGCAAGAGGGATTCATGTAAAGAGCTAAGCTAAAGCGCTCATGTCCTCTCAGCTATCTATGTGTTCTCTTATAAGGAAATGAGACAAAGCTGCAACACTCATGCATGGGCGTTACTGGGTGTAAATCCTGCTTAAATTATGAGCTTCACTACCCTGCATCAGCTTTCTGTTGCAGTTTTAGAAACAATATTAGTTGTTGTGAGGCCTTTACAGTTATAAAAACAGACTTTCAAATGGGAAGGGAGCATATAAAAGCAGTTTTAACTCTTAATTTCTAAGCGTCCCAGCATATCCTTGAAGGGAACTCGTAGTTCCCTCATCTTTCTCTGGTATTTATTAGAGGGACGAGAGTTATCAAACTAGCTAGTATAAAGCATACGGCTGCTATCTTACAATTTGCTCTTCATAAAATAACCTGACACTCCACCACTTTCAATATTTTAACTTGTAAAGACAGAGAAGCGGCATCAAACAGCCGAAAGGGCGTGTTAGTAAGTCTGGCTATCTGTTAGCAGGCTGCGGCTACGCTAAACTAACTAACCTAGCTAGCGATCCCTGGCGCATGAAAACTTCCGTAACACAAGTAACCAGAGACCCGGGAATAAAATGACATGTCCACCGAGCTAAAACAGAGCGGGTGGTGAGCTTAGGTGATTTTTATAATGTCCGCGGTTCCTATTTTGAGTCAAGACCGTACAAGGAGCCTCCGTTTGAGATTCGCAAATGAGCGGAAGTTGAGCTAAAAATAAGAGCAGAAGCAGCAGCGGTTGTGTTGAGGCCTGGGTTTTCTCCAAATTTCATAATGCCGATCGACGCCAGGATGCAGCAAGAGACGGGATCACATGCAACCCAAATTTTGATCGCTAACGTTTCACACTGTGAGGTTTAATCTCTAATTAAATCAGCATCTTACCTTTTCCTCGTCGGATAGCTGCTCCTCATGATCCGCCATCTTTTCTTCCGGCACCACCAGCTTGTCAGAGCCCTGTGACGTCATCAGATGGGTGGGTCACCAGTCCCGTTTTGATTGATGTCCCGTCAAAGTCTGTTTCACTGAGTGTAGAAGAGGAAGCTCTACGCCGCAGCTTAGATAACTGCATAGTTCAATAATTACCTCCAAAAAGTAATGTTTTAATGCAAAATTATCTATTGCCCTATCAATTTGCAAACGTCTGTAATGCTCTATTGAAAGTTATGTACTGTACATAACTTTCAAACTTGATTTATTTGGTACTTGTAATTTTTTTTACTACTTTTCCAAATAACTCTACTGCAATATAATCTTCTTGGAGATCAATAAAATATGAAAGTATTTAATGTTGCAGAGTGAGTACATTTGAGGCTCCATTTTTTGCAAAGGTATTAAATATACAACAAGAAATATTTTTCTTCTACTTGCTTTTCAGCCAGGGTTCAGACCACCAAGGCCTCCATTCTGATCCACAAAGCAACAGACCCCTATGGTTCCTTCTGCAGTTGGTTGGCCCACAGGAGGGTGGACCCATGTAATTCGCTGGGGCTGACCCTGGTGGCACCCCATGGGCAATCTGACCCTCACCAACAAACCTCTCCCCCAGGTCTGGCTGCAGGGTGAGCCCCAGGTGTCCCCTTTGTGGGCAAGGGCTCTGGGATCCTGGTTCTCATCTTCTTGAGGGTCTTTTGTATCACACTTAGTCTGGCTTCTTAGCATTTGGTTAGTTATCACTTAGTCTGGCTCAGAGTAGAAGTGCTGCTCCTTCACAGTGAAAGGAGCCAATTGAGGTGGTTCAGGCATCTGACTATGATGCCTCCAAGACACCTCCTAGGTGAGGTGTTTTGTGCATGTCCAAATGGGGGACATGCTGGACAGATCATATCTCTCGGCTGGCTTGGAAACACCTCGGTGTCCCCCCAGAAGAGGTAATGGCTGGGCAGCTCTGCTTTCACTGCTGCCCCTGCAACAGTATAAGCAGAAATGTTAAGTGGCAGAAAATGGATGGATGGGTAGATATTTGCTTTTTATTTGCAATATTTAGTTGGTTGTCATTCTAATAGAATTATAAAAAACCTTCCTATTCCTTCTGATAGTATTTGGTTTTGTTTTATACATGTCTTCTAAGACTTATGTCTCATACAATGATTGGAAAGGGACTTTTTGCATTTTTCATGTGCAACGTAAGTATAAAAACGAAGTATGAAACCAATGCATATTATGTTGTATGAAAAAAAACCAAAATGTGCTCTTTTCATGAGTAAATGTATATGAAACATAACTCTTATGAAACATACAGAACATATAAAACATAAACATTTACTACCATTTTTTTTCCTATTGCTTTTTCATTTGCATTGGTAGTGAAAATTCCAAATAATAGAACCCCATCTGGTAAGTTCAGAACCAAGATACTCATTTTGAGAAGATTTTGTTTTGTTTGTTTTTTATATACACAGTTGGCTAATTCCTAAAGCAAAAATGTAATGCTCTTTTGGTAATCAGTCAATGTCTTACTCTTACCGACAAGTCCAAGGCCCTTAAGATCAAACTACTGAGCAGGTTGAGGTTTAGTGCTTTAGTCAAGGGCACCTTGGTAATTGACATCTATGAGGAAAGTATATTAGTGTTTGGTCTTCACATTCCATGTAATAGGACAAAAGAAAGGTAACAGAGAGGGAAGCCCCCTGGCTGTAGCTGTGGAGCTGTGGAGTTCACCTTAAACATTACACTACCAAGATAAGAATACATACAGAAACTGGAAAAGCCCGGTGATAACCCAGAGATTCTGTCACATTGTGTACGCCTCACCTTCCCCCACTAGATGGTGAGCTAACACTGTTTTCTAAAGTTAACAGGGTTGCTGTCTGACTCATCCTCTTTGCACACTGCCAGCAAACAAAGATAATATGTTACTTAATACTAAACCCCTGGAGAGACAGAGGGAAGGTCTGACAGAGAAAGAAATAGACCTGTTTGTTTAACATTATCACAGGAGATGGAATCATTGTTATATCTTTTGGTTGTTTAAAGAATTCAGTTTGCTTAATGAGCAAAGAAGACTTTTTCAATTATTTTTTCTTATTCTTTCAGTCACTGTAGTCTTGATCGTTGCATCTTCATGTTCCATGTAATATGGCACTTCTGTTTGTGAACAAACAGACAAACCTACCACTAGTGTGAGGTTTTTGAGGACACTGTATTAACTCATACATCCAGTGTAATTTACCCCAGCCTTCATCACCAAGCTAGAAAAAAACTAACATCAGGGTCACCATAAGAAAAAGTCGTAACCATAAAATAAACAGTTTACCTTGTGGGGACGGTATTTCTGTCCCAAGATGGAAAGTGAGTCCTTCTAACCTAAGTGAAATGACTCTAGTCCCCACAGTGTAATCATACAGACGTCTGCGTATACACACACACACACACACACACCCTAAGACAGATGGATGTCATTTGCATCCAGAAATAGGATGTACAGCATTTGTCAATTATAAAACATCTGGCATTAGTTAGCATTTTTTTTCATGTGGTTATTACTTTTAAATTATAGAGCGTATGTCAACCTGTTAGCTAGCAGTTAATCAGGTCAGTGTTTTTGTAAACCACAGCTAAAGTTGGATGTTATCAGTACTTCATATAAAATTGAAAGACTGACTCAAGATACAAGTCTCTTTACTTCAGTTATGTAGTACTTTAGTGGGCTAACATACTTAGCTAATCTAATCAGATTGTCTGAAATACTGTTTAGCAGAGGTAAATCTTCTAAAGCCGAGACTGTGCTGTCTTGTGTTGGGTCACATACCTGTTTATTTAATTGCTGCCTAACGACTAAGTTCTCGCCCTTTCCCTCTACCTCCAAACTGTAATTTATCTGTCTTTTGAAAAGATTGAGTGTTCGTGCCAACACTGGAGCTCTCTATTTGTTTAGGTGGGGTCACTTCAGTATTCAAGTTGCAACTGTATTCTGACACTATTACAGGGCAACAGCAGTGACATGATGATAGTAATGCATGTCTTACAACAAGCCTGACTTTGTCCATCTTTCACGCTCTTTCATGCATGACTCTACTGTAAGAATACAGCAGAGTTCTCTAATGCACCATTACCACATCTGCCATTAATCATCTACAGCCCCCAGTTTCACTCTCAAACACTTTTCAGGCCTTTTTCTTATGCTTTCTGTTTTGTTTTGGGTTTTTTTTGTTTTTTTGTTTTTAAATTTCATTTCATTTTATGCTAAATCTCAAAAAAAGAGGCTAAAAAAGTTTTGTTGTGTTTACAAACTTGAATTATGAGTAATTATTATAATCAGTGAGTCAGTATCTCCCTACTTGTTTAGGCCCCATCATCAGCACAAGTGGCTGAATAATTGTGCTGCATCAGATTGGAGATGATGAGAAATTCGGGATCAAACTGGGGGCTTTTAACAGCCCTGTGATCTGCACAGGACTTGAATGGTCTGCAGTGCAGCCATTGTGTCGGCATTAGAGCTACTCATCACCTCTGGGGACCAAAGGGAGCACTGAGAACACAGTTTCTCTGCATGTGAAAAGGAGGCTGCTCTATGACTCACCCCCAGCCACTGGTTAGTCACCTTAGATACTCATTACACTGTTCCCATTCAGACAATAATCACCCAGAAGACTCAAAAACGGTGAGGCATTAGATGTACTGAAGGATGAACTGTCATATAAAAAAAAAAAAAAAGCAGCACAACTTTTGTGTACAAGTATCATTTTGGTTATACTATGCTGAGTGATTGTGTCCCTCTCTGTTCTCTTGCCATCTGAGTATCAGTGTGAAAATGCCCTCTTGGCAGCACATCAAACTCTTGAGCCAGAGACTGTATTTCTGCACCTCCTGACAGTATCTAGTGTAGTCTGTTTTTGTGCCAGTTCAATAGCTGCCGTGTTGAAATGAGGACAGCAGCAGCACAGATGGATGAGAGTGTGCTAAAACTGGGGTTTAATCCTGAAGGTTAGAGACCTCTGGGGGAAATGAGGGCTTTGGCAAATACAAAATGATAAAAAGTGAAAGCTGTTTTTTTATCCACACTGAATGGGGGGTAAGGTTTTAATATTCTGTCTCGACAGCTGTTTGATTGATTGCCTTGAAACTTGGTTTTGACTTCTGATAGCCAGAAGACAAATCTCAAAAGAGTTTTGCTGGTAATCGCCTAGCTTCCATTTCTTAAAAGTAAGGCCAATAATGGGCAGCAGGGGGCATCTCCTCTGGGTGCAAAAGGAAGTCCAGTTCTATAGAAGTCAATGGGAAAAACGTCCCTTCAGCTCCCTTGATCTATGGCTTCACTATGGACTTTTTTAAGTTTATGGTGTTGATGACCAAAATGCCCACTACACTATCCAGTGAGTAGCGTCATGGGTGGCTAGATCCACCTCTTATATCCAGGCCATGCTTCAAAGGCAAGTGGATGGATTACAGTATGCAGTAGTAGAAATACTCAAGTCACGCTCTGAATTTTGAAAATTTTGTACTCTCTCAACTTTCCTCTATATCCACTATCAAAGTTTTAAATATATGCAATATTTTGGTTTCTAAGTAAATACATCCAAAACTGATGGCATTCCTATAGACTTCAGCTCTCTACATTTTTAGTGCCAACTGTAAATGCGAGCATATTGGCATGTTAGCAACAGTGTTGGCCTCAAAGCACTGGCTTGCAAAGATACTACCATGTCTGTTAATTTGCTTAAGGAAAACTTTATGTTGGATCTTTGGAAATAGCAAAGATCTCAACTCAACATCACCTTGTTTGTGCTTTTGAAGGTATTGCACATCATGTTTATGAGCAGGTTGAGCTTTCTTAGTTGCAACAGTAGTATGCTCAAAAGGATCCTAATTGTGTAACTGTTAATGTGCATGTTTTCTTATTTGTGAGCACATTATTGGTTTGCTTTTGTGGAAAACTCATGTCACCCATCATGTACTTATACATACAGACTTAAACATCTTTCTGGCTTAAATGTTGAGATCTACTGGTTCACTAAAATACCATTCTCACTGCTTACTCTGCACATGGCCTTCTGGGACTTTGGTGCCTCTCTAAGCCACAGATATGGGCTTTCAACACCAGTGCGGCTGTGATCGCACCCCCTTGGAATTCCTTGGTACAACTTCACTCCCAGTCCTGATTATTCCATTTCACAGTGATTACATTTTTGTGAGAGAGACTGTAGAGTTATTTCAGTGAGGAGTCAATCTGAGAAAATCTTATATTTATAGTCATGCTGGGATAAAACTACTGCCTCACTAACTGCTGTTTCCTCCTAAATTATTATTGTATTGGTACTATCCATATTTCAGCTGTTTTTATCCTTAGTTTTTCTAATCCTTTGTGTTGTTGAATATTGATTTTTGGTGTGCTGCTACTCATTTCTTTTCCTTTGTTTCACACCCCTCCTATGTTCCCCTCTTTCTGTGTCTCTCTGTATGTGTGAGTCTGGTCCTGGTCCCTCTTTCAGTATACTTCCTGTTTTATTTTGAAGCTTAGATCCTCATGTGGTTTTCTGTCACCCCCAACCCCGTTCCTTATTACCCACCCCTCCTTGTGTGTATTTAGTTGGTGTCTATGCCCTGACTCTTTGTCAGGTTGTCTGCAAGGAACCAAGCAGCCAAAGGACATACAGGCACAGGTATCATTTTCAAAATGTGGGTTTTATTATACCTCAAAAAGACAAAATTAATATAAAAAAAATAATCATGGAAATAGGCTATTTTTAAGAAATAAGTGGGCCCATAAAAGAGGTCAACCAAACAGAGCTCTCCTCAAAAATAACGCTTAACAAGACAAACTCTTAACTCAACAAACTGACCTAACCAAATGAGAGCCAGCTCGACCTATGTACTAGCAGAGTAAGCAAAGGGGGAAACCACAGGGACAATAACTAAATTTAATATAAGGAAACCCCATTCTCCCCCATGCGATCACAGCAGATGGTTAGGTGCATTTGGTTGGCCTCTGCATTTAAATCATCTCCACCCTCAGCCTCCTCTTTTGCTCAAACCAGGAAGGACTGGAGCAGCAGACAGCTAAGTCAAGAAAATAGACAAAAAATAATTAATGCAACTTATATGAAACAATGTAAACCAAATGTGTCCGCCATTGTTTAGAGTACAGTGCAGTGTCATAATGTATATTAAAACAAATTAACCAAACTAGTTAAACTAATTGTTTGCTATGCAACTTCAGTGACTGAAAAATCAACTTAAATGTGAGAATGAGGTGGGAGAGTAAAACCTTAAATCTGTATCTGATTTATATGAATGTGGAGTGTGAATAAATATTTCTATTTCAATTGTGTGGTTATGGATACGACCATCACATTGTCATGATTTCTCTAGCTGGCTCTTGCTGGTGTTTCATGGATTCATATTTTGCCTACATGGGATGTTTTTTCTTCCACCACTCTGTAGCACTTTGCATTCTTTAAATTAGTAATTAAAGTGCCCTTTTGAGGCCCTACAAGAGCAGTCTGATGTTGTCTACTTTCATTGAACAATCTCACCCTGACATAAATCAAAACCAGTAATAAAGTGAATATTAACATCCTCTCCTACCTATGAGGCATTGCAAAACTCTTGGTATAGCTCTGAAAACAGGTCACAGCAGCTTGAAAAGTTGAAAGGTTTTCCCCTGGATTGAACAGTAAGACACAGTGACCAAGGAATATTGGAGGCTGGAATGAACATCCTCAGCCAACAAACATGTAGGTCTGAATTTAAGATGTTCTCAATAAAGTACGCTGGCTGGATCACATGCTGAATTATGGATTTAGGCCTCACTTTAGCTCACAGCTGAAGGTGAAAAATGTGACAAAGAGCTCACATTTTAGCGGTTGAAGCCAGAGTGGTTATGATAAATTATGTCTAGCAATGAAAGGATAGTTTTATTTGCCAAAGTGAAAAGCTCTTCAATTTGGAAAAACACTGTGAGGAATGTACATATATTTCATAGCCAGTAAGGGTGTTCACAGTAAAGCAAACACACTCAAATAAGGTATTGGAGGTTTAACAAGGAGAATACCTACTTTTGCTTTTATAGAGGCATCAGTCTTCCCCAAAAAGCTGCCATACTGCTCATCTCAATTCACACACAACAACTCCTATAGTTGTATGAGGGAAGTACAATGCTAATATAATGCCCATGTTATCATTTGGGTTTCCATTTCAGCATGATTCTTCCATCACTTTATCGGATGACAGCAGACATTGTGGGCTGAGGGCATCTGCTGGCTTGATCCCAGTGTATGCATGTTCCTAAACACTGTGAAAGATGACTCATCGGCTGTAATACTTTTCTCAGTTGCTCAAAACTCAAGTTTTGGAGCACTTTACAGACAGGTTATGTGTCTCTGTGTGATGTGCTTGGAAAAAAGTGGTTTCCAAAATGGCAAACCTGTCATAAATTTGACCTCTATAAAGCCCAAAGTGCACACCTTTTCTGAAGGTGTTATGCTTCACAGAGGTGCTGATGCTATTCCTGGGGCTGCTGTGGCATTTAGAAATTATTCTGCTGGGTGTCAGTCAACTTGTTCTCTTTCGCTGATGTCGCCTGTGCAGTCCTGATTTAGAGCTGGTTCCTCCTTTCATATTCAACAGCCTAGAGACTGAGAGATATATGTTCCTGCAGATTACTAATATGGTCAGATGTGGACTATTTAGAACACAACAGAGGATCTGCTACTTGGGGGAAAAAATGACAAAACAGGTGCTTCTGACGCAAAATGAAAAAGCAGAGGGAAGAGGGGAAACACTACCACAACAAAGCAATCTGCTATGAACCTTTCTACTCTACACTGACTTTTGCCTCTTTGAAACTCAGCAAGTTGTCTCATGCTGTTTTATGAACTCACACATCAAGTCAAGCACTAATAGTAGTCCTTTATATCTGGTAAGTGCAGCAGGTTGGCTGGCCTTCTATGACTCGCTGCTGCAGCTGGATGCGTAACAAATACTTCAAAGGTAACATGCTTCTCTTTCATGTGGTGTTCCCATTATTTTGTCCAGTACCCATATGGTGCATGAAATGCCCTTGAACATGAGAAACACTGCACTATCAACAGGGGGCGCCAACAATCCAGTAACAAACCCATTTGCTCTGGAGTTAAGTTTTCATTCTGGCACAAATTAAATAAAGAAATCTGCATGGAGACAGCCATGGTGTCTATGTGTGTGCATGCATGTGTGTTTTAGGGGTGGTGGGTGTACTTTACTGCCCGGTGGCATCTACCTCTCTGGTTTCATTTCAAGCCAAAACTCATTAACGGTTTAATGAGTGTGAGTTGACTCAGCAGATCAGAATGGCACCGACTGACTCTGGCGATAAGAATGTGTGTATGTGTGTGTTTTTGTGTTACAGTGATACTAACCCGAGATCTTTCAAGTGTCAAACACTCATCCTCGGCAGCCTTGAGAGAAGACTTTTAAACATGCACTTTCTCTCACAGAGGATTTAGTTGCCCATAACAAATGAAATGTACTTAAAATATCAAAAGCAATTTATAATAACATTAGAAAGTTGTTCTTACTAAAGTTATAGAAAATTAAGGCAAAGTAAATTTGAACTAGTGTAACTGTAGTAGTCTTCTAATTTTAAACTCTCAGTCTCAGTTTAATCCTCATCTTCCTCATTGAGGGACTTTTGAAGGATGTAGACCTTTATCACAGGGTCTAATCTGTTGTTGCATTATTGAGTTGCTTTTAGTATTTGTTGTTTTTTGTAATTAACCTATACCAGAGACTAAAAACTGTTACACATTTGCCTCTGAATAATTTGGAGTACTATTCATTCAAGTTGTCTCAGTACAGTAGTACTGAAGCTAAAATGTTGCAGAGTAAAAGTATATTACTATGTACACACAATGCACTTTATGAGCCATATCACCTCATCTTTCAAACATGGTGGTGCCTCTGTTATGATTTAGTCACTGATAGTCACTGATGATTTTACTGCTGATGGAATCAACAGGATGCACAGAAATGAAGGTGATTATCACCCAGATATCAGGGTGAAGAAGTGGCCAAATGTGGAGGATACATCACACCAAAGGCAGAGGCCCCCACACCAAAGGCAGAGGCCCCCACAAGTTAAGTTACATAAAGGTGGTTGAAGTGAAGGTCCTGGAAGAGCATAACTATAATAGCTAAAAATGCCTACAGAAGTCTGTGTTCAACCTTGGATGGTCCAAAAATATCAAATGCGATGCTTGTTTTTGCTGCAGCATCACATCTACCTATGTTCAATTACCTTTGAGTGCCGAAACATTGTCACTATTACCTCTTTTCCATTGAAGCAGTGCTGATTCTGGTGCCCAATCTAGAGCTGGTTCTACGCATTTCCACTGCAAAAATACTGTTCCCAGTGCCAGCTTTTTCATGCAAGTACAGCACCACAAATTTGCTAGGCCCACATTTTATCTTTTTTAGAATCCACTTCTTAAGTGATGACGTATTAACCCTGTTTCCAGGTTGCAAGCGTCTACTGCATTGATTGAGGCCGTCATTTTTAAAAATCTATTGTAATGCTTTATGTCTTGTTTGATTTGATCAATTTCGTGTTCCAGACACCTAATAATTGCACACTTCAGAAAATAATCACTCTCAGGCCGACTAAGATTCCAGTGTGGACATTAAGCTTAGGATCAGGGCTTTTTCATAGTGAGCAATCCAAATCATGCAGCAGCATATTAATGACTAACCTGGTGTTGTGGATGGGCTCATCTCAGATGTTTTTATGGCTGAATTTTGGTCCATTTTTGGCATTTTCTTCCTGCTATATGATTGCTTTTATCTCTGCCCATCGGGGACCTTTAGCATGAACTTTTAACCCTCATACTACATCTCCCCTGTGCTAATGTGTTTATATTAGCCTAACCATAGTGCTGTAGCTAGCCACCTGATAGGACATGATTATATGTCAACTAGCCCAACTTCTCTAACCCCTCAAACATCACTGCCATTTAGTTTTCTGTCTTAGTTCACGTCCAAAGTATAGACCTGTACAATTTATTTATTTTTTTTGTAGAAATACCTAAGTCCAAACATGGTATATCATGTTTAGATGGAAACTAGCTAGCTAATGTCCTGCTAACTTCTAAATCTACTAAACCTTGTAAATCCTCCTATTCATGGATGCCTGGATGTTAAACTTTACCGTAACACCTGGAAGAACAGCCATGTGGATCATTTTATTGGAGCTGAAAGCATTCGAACCATTTTTAATTCTCAGTGGTGCCTCAGTGTTTGTTTGATTTTGGGAACCAAAGGAGCGTTTGGACCCGGAAATGGCTAATGATGTCAGACTTAACAACTTTGGGAAGGGCTGCTGAAGGAAAATTCACCAGTGATTTACAGACATAACCTAGCGATTCTCTTCTTCCCACCTAAATTACCTAACATTCGCTACATAATGGTACTTAAAGTTCGGTTCTTAAAACTGTGTCAAAAATGTGTGCCGGTTCTCATAAAGCACCAAGGCACAATTGGCTCCTCACCAGCACCAGCACCATGACAGTGGAAAAGAGGTATCTGCCACACCAGTCTTTCTCTCTTACCTACTCAAATTAAAGCACAGACCGGGGACTTTAGTACATTGTTCTTCCTATTTGAAATTAAATTAAATGTGTAAGTGTCCAAATACTTAACTGTCCAGAATCTTTGGGTCCTTATGTGAATGTATCTAATGGGGAGTCTGAGATGTGTGTGTTTGAGATCAGTGATCTCTTGTACATTGCTATGCTTCTGACTCACCTGATGACTCCAGCAGAAAAACTTGCATCCACTTTAAGTTTTTACTGCTAACCTATCAACAGTCGCACCTGTCCCCTTTTTGAACATGTGTGTGGCCATGATTGTAGCATGTATCACTCACAAGAGGAGACAGGCGAACATACACAGAAACAGATACCCATGCTCACACAAGTAAATGGGGGAAAAATTAAGCCTGCTCATGTTGACTTTAGGGGGGATTAGTAAGAAGGAGTGGAGATGTTGACTTGCAGGTTTGGGATAATGTGTTTGTGTTACCATGTAGCTAATACTCAGATTTGTGCATTGTACATTTTTAAATGTTGAATCTTGTTTCTTGAGTTTACATGTTTTTTTTTTAGAAGGAATTTAACAAACTACTAATTTGAAAAAAATAAAAGGGTTTATTTGTATAGAATTTTAAGCCAATATTCTTTTTTACTTAGAAACATTTTACTTGCAGAGGCTTTACCCTGTCAAAGCACAGTCTCAATCAGAAGAAGCCAGTAGCATTGAAGCTGGCAGAGTGATGGATTGAGAGTACAGGGGGATGAAAGACAAGACAAGCCTGGTGTGGCAGGAGTGAGTGCTTAGAGGGAGATGCAAAGACAGACATACCTCATGCTTGTATTAGCGGGGGCTTAACATGGATTTTTATTGGGATAATTTAAAGCCTTAGGGCAAAGAAAAATGGAGCAAGCCAGTTAGGATACCTACATCAAGTCCATGTTCTCCTGGTGTCCTGGAATTTTCCACCACAGCTGTTTTCCCTCCTCCTGTGTTTGTGTCTATATCGACTTTTATAACCCCAATTCCAAAAAAGTTGGGAACCTGTCTAAAATGTAAATAAAAACAGAATGCAATGATTTGCAAAAATTATAAACACATACTTTATTCAGAATAGAACATAGAAAACATATCAGATGTTTAAACTGAGACATTTTACTATTTCATGAAAAATATTAGCTCATTTTGAATTTGATGGTAGCAGTACATCTCAAAAACATTGGGATGTGGGCAACAAAAGGCTGCATCTCTGATAGTATGGGGGGTGCATTAGTATCTACAGAAGTGGCAGTTGGCACATCTGTAAAGGCACCATCAATGCCGAAAGGTAGATACAGGTTTTAGTGCAACATATGCTCCCATCCAGATGGTGTCTTTTTAGGGAAGGCTTTGTATATTTCAGCAAGACAATGCTAAACCGAATACTGCATCTTTTACAACAGCATGGCTTTGTATTAGAAGAGTCTGGGTGCTGAACTGGCCTGCCTGCAGTCCAAACCTTTCCCCAGCTGAAAACATTTGGCACAATCATGAAATACAAAAGATGACAAAGAAGACCCAGGACTGTTGAGCGGCTAGAATCCTATATCAGACAAGAATAGGTCAGCATTCCTCCCCCAGATGTCCAGCAACTGGCCTCCTTAGTTCCCAGAAGTTTGCAGACTGTTGTTAAAAGAAGAGGGGATGCCACACAGTTGTAAACATGGCCTTGTCCCAACTTTTTTGAAGCATGTTGCTGCCCTAAAATTTTAAATGGGAAGTGAGAATTATTATTATTTTTTTTTTATAAATAAGGTCATTTTTCTCACTTCTCACTTAAACATTTGATATGTTTTATATGTTCTGTTGTGAATAAAATATGGATTTATTTTTTATTTTGGCATAAAAAAATATTTATTTATTTACATTTTACACAGAGTCCCAACTTTTTTGGAATTGGGGTTGTAGGTTTGAGAAAAAGTCATATTTGAAGGTCTTATAACAGGACTGAAATGAGCCAAAAACAAGGCAAATCTTTGTTTCACCATCCCGGTTTAAACTGATTTAATGTGAATCAGTGAAAGGTATCAACATTAGGAGTATTCTTTGAGGATTTTCCTTCTTTATTTAACTTATCTTAATCAAGGATGATTTCTAATTATAGGCTATATAAAAAATTACTTCACAACATATAAGCTGTTCAGCAAACTTAGGTCCTGTTGTTGTTTCTGCACAATTTATAGGTAGTCATAATAATGTTAATAAATCAATAATTTAAACTATATACTTATCCCTGATTAAACTATGAATTAAAATGCATAAACACATAATAAAAATTCACAGTACTGTATTACAAGAGATTCTTTGACTCAGCTTACCAAAGGACACACTCTAAACCCCACCTTCTATCACGTTGCTGTACGCAGTAAAAAGTCACAGAGTTACTTTGAAAAACCATGTTTCTTTGGAACTGATTAATTCAAAGGCTCATAGTCATGCCCACACAGTTTTGATTGTGCAAATTCAGTGTTGTAAAGGCCCCGAAGGCCATGACATCTAGCTTTAACACATCTCAGATTTTCAATCAAGTGAAGCAATGTTTGCTTGGACTGATTCCCTCTCACTTCTTTTTTCTTCACACTGTAACACATTGTTTGTTCACACAGACCACCTTGTTCTTACAGTGCCTTGCAAAAGTACTCATACCCCTTGAACTTTTCCACATTTTGTCATGTTATAGCCACAAACTTAAATGTATTTTATTGGGATTTTATGTGACAGACTAACACAAAGTAGCGCTTAATTGTGAAGTGGAAGGAAAATGATACATGGTGTTCAAACAAATAAAAATCTGAAAAGTGTGGCATGCATTAGTATTCAGCCCCCCTGAGTCAATACTTTGTCAAACCACCTTGTAGTATGTCTCTACTGGCTTTGCACATCCACAGACTGCAATTTTTGCCCATTCTTCTTTGCAAAATAGCTCCAGTTCAATCAGATTGGACAGAGAGCATCTGTGAACAGCAATTTCCAAGTCTTGCCACAGATTCTCAGTAGAATTTAGGTCTGGACTTTGACTGGGCCATTCTAACACATGAATATTCTTTGATCTAAACCATTCCATTGCAGCTCTAGCTGCATGTTTAGGGTCGTTGTCCTGCTGGAAGGTGAACCTCCGCCCCAGTCTCAAGTCTTTTGGAGCCTCTAACAGGTTTTCTTCCAGGATTGTCCTGTATTTAGCTCCATCCATCCTCCCATCAACTCTGACCAACTTCCCTGTCCCTGCTGAAGAAAAGGATCCCCACAGCATGATGCTGCCACCACCATGTTTCACGGTGGGGATGATGTGTTAAGGTTGATGTGCAGTGTTAGGTTTCTGCCACACATAGCGTTCTTCTTCCACATGTTTGCTGTCCCCTACATGGCTTGTGGCAAACTGCAAACTGGACTTCTTATGGCTTTTTTCAACAATGGCTTTCCTGTATTTACACTGAGATTAAAGTACACACAGGTGGACTCTATTTACTAATTAGGTGACTTCTGAAGGCAATTGGTTGCACTGGATTTTATTTAGGGGTATCAGAGTAAAGGGGGTTGAATACTAATGCACGCCACAGTTTTCAGATTTTTATTTGTAAAAAATTTTGAACACCATGAATCATTTTCCTTCCACTTCACAATTAAGTGCTACTTTGTGTTGGTCTATCACATAAAATCCCAGTAAAATACATTTAAGTTTGTGGTTGTAATGTGACAAAATGTGGAAATGTTCAAGGGGTATGAATACTTTTGCAAAGCACTGTAGGTCACTAACTGTGAAAGAACAACCTGTCCTGAAAGCCATGGTCACGGCTTGGTACTTACAGTAGTTGAAAGAAAAAGAGGGGAGCTAGAGGGGAACAAAAAAAAGGTGAATGTCACAACAAAGGCAGGCACTGTGGAGTCAACATGTTGCAAAAGCATGTATCATGTTCACACAGTTTGAATACAAATAACCTGTCTTTGCCTAACTACTGATAATTAAAAAAAAAAAAAAAACCTTCACAGATTTTCCAAAATCTATGTACGTGTGTTTACAGTACACATTGCACCAACAACACCTTATTGTTCACTGTAAAAGCATTTTTGACTCAATAGCAGCTGCATGTCACCTACATATGGAAAGCATGATACAGTGGTACCCTGCATAGTAATTACAGTTCTCTGCAGTCGTGTTTTATGTTTGCCTCAAAGGACGGTTTGTTCAGTAGAAAATGTGCATGACTGATTCAACTGTAATCAAAGGAAGGAAAAAAAAAGTAGTGAATTAACTCTGATACTATAGCTTTATTACACTGACAAAGTTCATTTGACATTACATAGGAACATGTACCTTCAGGATTTTTTTTTGACAGCAAAGTCATACATACACACATAGAACCGACAGTGTTAAGAACAAACAAAGCATTGGAGAATCACATGATCAAAGTGACAGCAGTCTTTGAGTTTCATGAGGTGGCTCCAGTTTGATCAACATTCTTTGTTTTCACGGTGATCTACAAGTAATGATCAGAAGCTAAATGACCATCCATACAGACCCACACAAATCCCTATGTTACTGTCTCTATTTACCTAATGGCAGTGGTTCATACAGAAGTGGTTTTGTTCATTGTTTGCGGCATGATTTACTCACCACTGGTCATCCCAGTGAAGAAGAGGCTCATCATCAATACAAAAATATAGTACAGCAATTTTCTTGTCATAGTAAACATTCATAACTGTCCATCAATGGCCCAATCATAACAGCAGCCATTCAGATTAAAAAAATAAAATAAAATCAAAAAAGAAACACGATCTGCTACATATAGCAAAGTTAAAAGGGACACTGATCACATGAGTGATTTACAAGTTTTAGCCCACTGGTGACAAAATATGGTTACTTTACAATTTGTAAATCCAACTGCTGTATTTCAGAAATCATTTAATTCCATTAATTTCAGCACACTGTAAAACTCCTTGAATGGTATAGTCAAGTATAATACACAGAGAAGGTCATTTTGTGTTATATTCTAGTCATCACAAATATTTTTTATATATAATATACATTTATGAATACACATTTCCCCACCTGTGCCATATTACCTTAACCAATTGGCACATTAAAGCAGAACATAATATATTAGACATTTAAAAATAGTCCTACAATTTGACTGCATTAAAGTGACACTGACAAAACTTAATGTAGACTGAATGTCACTGCGATGGATTACACAACTCAAGTTAAAAAAAAAAAATCTGTCAGTACAAAAGATGTTTTTTAGCCTCATTGATACTGGAGCTTTAGGGCCCGTGCTGATGTTTGATGTTGATATTCTTTACATATATACATACAGTATGCTAAGACATAGACTCTAAAGGGATAATGATGGGGTCATTGTTAAATTCTCATCAATGTATTTCCCATATTAGTTAACAACTTCCTGTAAAGACATAGCTTGGCAAAACCCCACTGTTTCTTTAGCTGTGATGCTACTCTGCTACATGTGCTGCACACAGTGCTGAGAAGATTGCAAACAATGGATTCAGAGATGCTCTCCAGAATAAACTATTTGATGATACAATTTCTAAAATAACATAAGTATATTTTCTTGCATTATATACTGTAAAAAAAAAAATCATATTGGATTGTATACACAACAATAACAATATGTCTGTAATAACCCAATATTGGCTATTGATAATTTCGGCTCTAATTTTTATATTGTGCTGAAATTAATGGAAGCAAATGGTGGAAAAATTTAAAACTACATCACACATTTCTCAAAATCATTTGTAGTTAAAAAGCAAAACATTTTTCATTTTTCAAGCACACTTTTAGATATAATTGCAATCCTGGTTTGAAGCCAGATGAACACAGGGGCCCTTTGAAGTGCTGTACTTCAGACTCTTAAGGGAACAACAAAAATGTGGCCAAATGTTTTTTAAGGGATAAAAATATGAGCTTTGGTTAAATGAACCAAAGGTGAGTTAAAAATCTTGTGGCTTCAAGCCCATTTTATCAAGTATAGGTACATTTTATCAGGTGTTTTCTGTCAATAAAATGGTAAGTCATACAAAACAGATGCAGACTTGACATACAGTAAGCAACTTAGACTGCTCTTTAACCAACAATAACAAACACCCCTGGACATGGTTATTATTTGTTGCCCATTTTCCTTCCAAGAAAACATCAAAGTGAGTTGCATTTTTTTTGGATATATGACAGATTGAGAGTTTCAAGTTGAAAATAAAAGCCCCCCCCCGCGCCCAGAAACATGTGGGGATTCCCCACAGGTGAGCCACATTGAGACTTTTTCCTGAAGAACATTAAAAAGCTAATGGTCCAATGATAATTATACAAATAAAGCATCCAGTGATCTGCACACAGGCAGCAGGTTTTGTACACATCCCACTTGTACACCTACACACTGCCATCAACCTCCAGTATGCCTCAGTTTACTCACCTGAGGCACCAGAATCCATCATAGCAGGCTGCATTGTCTCTCAGGTGACATGTAGTCGTGTTTAT
>VUQI01016709.1:22247-54726 GCA_015106735.1 Paratilapia polleni
ACATGGCCATTTGTCACTCATTCACATATTCACATTATAGACTCAGTGAAGGTCTGAGCCACATCCACTTATTGAAGCACATGCCACCCAGAGAGGAGTGGAAGGCTATCCTTTTTTATGTGTGGGTGCATCGGTCACTGAGATGTGCTTCTGTGATGGCAGTTTTGTCTGCTGGAAATCTTCGAGGAGGCGTTCTGTGCCTTGTAATTGTCTTGTAGACTATGGAGGAAGTCTGGCGTCATGCTCCTCGGGGTCAATGAAAGGTCACAAAGGTTAACAGAAGTCGATAAGGTCAGCCCTAAAGTTCATGGAGGCCCCTGTCATTTGGCGATGCTCGAGAAGGTGAAAGGTCCACAATCTATGTACAGTGAGTGAACAGTCTGTTTTTCCTCAGCATGCAGTGTCCAGTGTTTGGCAAATACATACAGTAGTTTTCAAACAGTCTTAATCATCTCACCTTTTCTTCCTTGCTGCTTCTCTCTTTCTTAATTTCTTACATCACCTGCTATCTTTTCCTTTTTCAGGTGCAACAGTCTCGCTCCACATGACAAAAGAGTGGGGGGCGGGATGGCAGGGATGTGGAGGTGGAGGGCTCGGAAAAGGAAAATGAGGAGGAGGAAGTGGTAGAGGCGAGAAGGGAGTGGTAGGGGCTCATCTTGTCTATGTTGACGTACGTGGTGTTGAGCAGGACGTAGTGCTCACCGCTGAAGCTGGAGAAGATGGCAGAGATGCGAGACACCAGCTCAGAGAATGAGGGCCGTCGTTCTGGCTTTGGGTGCCAGCACTCGATCATCACCGTGTAGCTAAAGGAAGAGAAGAGAGAAATCGGAACATGATGAAGGCAGGGCATTAATGTCTGGTTACATCTGATGCGTCTTTTAGAATTTGTTCCTTCAATTATACATTACACAATTTGGAAGTGAACGAATGCAAGCATTGAATATTGAGGTGTGGGCCATAAAGATTAAAAACAGCTGTACTGTTATGGGTTCGTTTCATTATAATTGCTCCTCATTCGGATGTCTTTGTTCACGTGGGCAGTTTTGGTTCTGGAATAACAACTTGCACAGGAGTAGAGCCTGACCGATTGAGGACTTCTGGGGAGAAGAAAATATACATTTCTATTGCCAATATTCTTTATATTTACACTTACAGGATGCTATAAAATATCTTGCATCTTCCGTGCTACTACTGTTTCTTTTACATTTTTCAGTTTTACTTACAGTTGTTGTCAGAAGTTTACATCCACTCATTATGGGCATGAATGTCATGGTAATTTTGGGCTTTTAATGATTTCTTTGAATCTCTTCTGTGTTCTTTTTCCAGGGTGGAATGATTGTACAGCATACATCTTTAAAGACTTTAAAAAAACAAGAATTGAGTGCACAAGTTTGAATTTATTTTGGACTTTCTCTAATCCACACAGGATCAAAACAGCATCACAAAGACCAAGGAACACACCAGACTGGTCAGGGATAAAGTTGTGGAGAAGTTTAACGTAGGGTTAGGTTATAAGAACATATCCCAAGTTTTGAACATCTCACGGAGCACTGTTCAATCCATCATCTGAAAATGGAAGAGTATGGCACAATTGCAAACCTACCAAGACGTGGCCGTCCACCTAAACTGACAGGCCAGGCAAGTAGAGCATTAATCAGAGAAGAGGTATATTTGGAAAAGTAAAGGTGAGGCTTTCAAACCTAAGACTACTGTACCAACTATCAAGCATGGTGGTGGTAGCATCATGTTCTGTGGCTGTTTGGCTGCCAGTGGTACTGGTACATTCAAAGTGGATGAAATAATGAAGAAGGAGAACTACCTCCAAATTCTTCAACTTCCCCTCAAATCAACAGCTAGATGATTGAAACTTGGACACAATTGTGTGTTTTGGAACGGATAAAGCAGGCTAGCAATAAGCTTCTGGAATGGCCTTCCCAAAGTCCCGACATCAACCCCATAGAAAATTTGTGGACTATCTTAAAAGCAGCTTAAAAGTGAACAAACCAAGCAATTTAAATAAACTCTACTAATTCTGCCAAGAAGAGTGGTCAAATATCCAGCCAGAATTATGCCAGAAGCTTGTTGATGGCTACCATAAGTGTCTGGTATAGGTGCAACTTGCTAAGGGGACATCCATCCATCCATCCATTTTTTTCCACTTATCCAATTCAGGGTTGCGGGGAGCTGGACCCTGTCCCAGCTGTCATAGGGCGAGAGGCAGGGTACACCCCGGACAGGTCGGCAGTCTGTCGCAGGTCTAATTAACCAAATATTAGTGGGGGTGTATGTATATATTTGAGCCTGTATGTATAATTTTGACCCTTTGTGGATTAGAAGAAATACAAAATAAATTCAAACTTGTTCACCCAATTCTGGTTTTTTAAAGTCATTAAAGATGTATGCTGTATAATCATTCCACCCTGGAAAAAGAACAGTTCAAAGAAATCATTAAAAAGCCCAAAATTACCATGACATTTATGCCCATAATGAGTGGATGTAAACTTCTGACAACAACTGTAAGTAAAACTGAAAAATGTAAAAGAAACAGTAGTAGCACGGAAGATGCAAGATATTTTATAGCATCCTGTAAGTGTAAATATAAAAAATATTGGCAATAGAAATGTATGTTTTTTTCTCCCCAGAAAGCCCAAAATGACCATGACATTTATGTCCACGATGAGTGGATGTAAACGTCTGACCACAACTGTATCAGAAGGGCTTCATTTCAAATAGTTTTCTTTGTAATAGTTAATTCCATTACGTAGTGGTCTATAGAAGTTTATTTTTTCTTCCCTGGAAGGTGTTAATATATATAAAATGTAAAAGGTTTTATGGGATAATTGTATTAACTTGTCTTCAAAATAAGTTTGACTCTAACATCAACGACCAGAGTGGGCCAATTATTATTTTGCAACAAAGCAATTTACCCTGTTAGAAAAAAAAAAAAAGTAGTGCCAGTATTAAATGTCATTGTTAAGACTTCAGGAACTATTGCCCCATTATTACAGAGTTGGATGTATCTGCCAATGTCTGGGACCCAAAACATCCTGTAAACAATCATGGATGAAGAATTGCGGGAATGTTTGCAGACGTGCATCACCTCTTGATGTCTGTTTAATTTATAGCTAGGGAATTTTGGGCCTCCCTTTTACCTGAACACTCCCACTCCCCTCTAATTTCCACACACACAGTGCAACTTATGATGTTATCTCGGCTGTATGAGATCACTCTTGGCATTTGCTTCACAGTACCAGCAGGCCAGAGTTTAATGGATAAGGACAGTTCAGAGATTGTGGTGTTAAGTGAGCTGCACTGACACTGATGGATATTTTTTATATAAATAAATGTGTGGGGTTTTTTTTCTGTTCAGAGTTTCTGGTAAGTTCACTTAAAACAGTCCAACTGCCTGGTTTTACAGCTGATTGTCAGCAGGTTCTGCTTGGCAAGCTCAGATGTGAACAGATCCAAAGATAACTGAAAAAACTCAACTCTGTCGAGGGAAAAGGTAATCTTAACGCTGCTAGTGCTGGTTTGACTAATGGATCAGAAACCATTAGAAAAGAAATTTCCTACTCTCATTGGATTTTCATTTAAACTCTGTTTTCTCTAAAGAAGGAAAGTTGACTTTTATTTAACCCACAGATGTGATGACATGTAACGCCCGACTGAGGACACTGAGGAGTTTAAGTCTCTTGCTGAGGATGATGGATGGCCTAAACTTGGAGTGGCTTTTATTTATGACTTACAAAGCTCTTGCACTTTCAAACGATTTTTCCTGCTGCTCCGTCCTGGCATCAGACTCTTGAAAGCTCTTTTCATATTGTATTTAGCTCCACAGTATATCACTCATGCTAACTGGGCCGTGGTAGTTTGCTGATTGAGGTGAACGACAGGTGAAAAGTATGCATACTGTATGCGTGAGCGAATTTACATGTGTGCACACTCACAGGGCATCAGGGCAGAACTCGGGCTGCAACAGCCTCCTCCCCTGCAGGAGGAACACGGTGATGTCGAAGGAGTTCACGTCAGAATATGGCGGGGCTCCACGGGTCATGAGTTCCCACAACAACACGCCAAAAGACCACTACAGGAAAAGAACTTGTTATCTCAACATTATCCTTTTAATAACATATTTCTTGTTCTGATGTAAAAACTACAACAAAAAAAAGTGAGATAATAACACAAGTCCTCACCACGTCTGACTTGGTAGTAAACTTGTGTGTCTGCAGACTCTCCAGAGCCATCCATTTGACGGGCAGCTTGACTCCGCTCTTGTTGTGGACGCTGTAATATTCTTTGTCATAAACATCTCTAGCCAGGCCGAAGTCTGCCACCTTCACTGTGTAGCTCTCATCCAGCCTGTCGGGGCAAAGAGGAAATTACTTTCTACGGAATTTGTTTAGTTATTCTTTTCTACTTCATTCCAACAATAACTGAAATGATTACCTTGGTCTTGCTCTTTGACTCTTTTCTACTTGCCATTGTTGTAAAATACTGTATATTCTTTAACATTCTCTTCTATTCTTTCTTTTCCCACCTCTATTTACTTCTATTTTCTGATCTATTATGGCTTTTTTTTTTTTAATATTTAAAACATCATCACTTGATGTTAAATGAAAAAGATCTGAGCTCACATGCAGTTCCTGGCAGCCAGGTCTCGGTGGACAAACTTCTTGCTGGCCAGATACTCCATCCCTCTGGCCACCTGCAGCCCAAAACCCATCAGGTCCTTAACTGTTGGATTCTGGAAGAAGCAGTTAGAGTCACCTGTTTGCACATCATCAAATTTCTGAAATGCATGTCTTGAAATGAACTAAAAAAGCTCTGCTGCAGAAATGTACACCATGCATTTATGTGGTCCCTTACATGTCCCTCATCACGGATGAAGTTGCGCAGGTCGCCGTGTTTCATATAGGGCAGAACCACCAGCGGCGAGCCCTCTGGCGGAAGGCAGATACCCAACAGAGAGAGAACATTGGGGTGGCTGAAGTCCTTCATGATGATCCCCTCCTTCAGGAACTGAGACACCTCTTCCAAGTCTGTGATGCCTGATTAAAAAAAAAAATTGAAATTGAAATTTAAGTTTAAATAATTTTCATGTTAGCTGGTTGGTTTCTATGTTAAAAAAAAAGAAAAAATATTTTTTTGACTTGTTCTTATTGTGATACCGTTTCTAAAAATTCCTTGTAGAGTCAAAAATGAATTCCAATTAAAGGGGATCTATTATGCTTTTCTTTATTTTCTGTCATTCACACTGTTACAATGTTGGATGTTCATATTAATCATTGCAGAGGTTACAAATAATAAGGTTAGCATAAGTGCAAACAATCCCTCAGACTCTCTAAATGCTCAGTTATAAACTGTTTTTTTTTCTACTTTTGCCTCTGTGTGATGTCAGTGACATGCCCCACCCATCTGATGTTCAAACCTTCTGTTTGAGCACAGCAGCCAATTGGAAGAAAGGGGAGAGGAGCTAAAACAGCTCGTTTCACAGACAGAAGATGAATTAAGTCACTGCATCAAGGCCCAGAATAAGATAAATAAGGATAATTTTGAACTAGGAATCATGCAACGCTACTCTAATAGAGTCCAAGAATAAAAATATAGTGTTGGAAAGGAGCCTAATAGGTCCTCTAAGGTTTTTTTCTTTGTTTCTGAAAATTTGGCATTTGGAAACTGGCAGGAATATACAGTCTGTAGTTAAAGATAAGGAGCATGTCTGCTGTCCTGATATCAGTGGAAATATCATTCCTTGGATACCTTTGGGAAATGAGAATGATGATGGAAACCTAGCTGAAAAAAAAAAAAAAAAAAACACCCTCCCTGAATACTCTCACCCAGACCTGACCCATTCCCATTTGCCAATTGCATCCCTGCTTCTGGTGTCTTGCACTTTAGCCCTGCTGACTTTGCTATAATCTGGTTAGAAATGTAAGCTCTTAAGTCTTCAGCTGAGGTTAGACCCCAAAGACAGAAAGAGAAGACATTTGATTTCAGAGTCTTGATTTGAATGTTATGAAAAACAATTTTTGCTGTGAGGAGGATGGATCTTATAAACTACTCATTCTTGTTGTAAAACATATTTTCCTTTCGACTTCATGTCATAGTAACAAGCTAGATTAGGATAAAAGCATCAATTTAAGGTATTGAATGCAACAAAAGCAAGAGGTAATTACATTGTACTCTGCAAGTTCACTAAAATTAATAAAAAAAAAAAAAGAAAAAAAAAAAGGTTCAAATCCCTATGGAGTAGACCCCTGTAGGGTCAACTTCATCCATACTGTCGGTGTCCCCTTACGACTGCACGGATCCTTCTTCCATATTGTTCCAGCATCAATCTCCCCTGCTGCAACTGACAGGTTACACGATTAGGCGGGACCCTAATGCTGTCCTCACTATTGGATGCTCATTAATCACCATCATTTCAAGCCTGAAAAGGATTCAGGCTTCTGATGAGATGAGATCTGTAATGCTATTGGTGGCGCGGTGATATCATACAATAAGTATACAATATTATATAACTAGAAGAATGATTGAATAATTGTGGCTGGATGCAAATACATTTAGACAAGGACAGTGTGCTCAGTATGTGTGTGTTTGCTGGGTGAGCGAGGGGTAGTGATGCCTTGGAACCTGGGAACCCCCACTTTGTACAAGAGCTCTGTCACACAGGCACTATGAGAAATCTGAATACACCTGACTCCTATTCTATGAATCCTTAATTATGTTTACTTGGAACAAGATTTTTGGAGTGAGAAACCTGGATATGGTACTTGGAGCACTCTATTACCATTTGTTTACATACTATATGTATTATATGTATTAGACTCCTGCTTTTGAGCCTCATGCCATTTTTGATTACATTAGGCATATGCATTTACATGGAACGTCTGCCTGCAGGTGAGTCTTGATTACTTTCACCAGCCACCTCATTAGCTATACCTTGCTAGTACTGGTTTGGACCCACTTTTGCCTTCAGGACTGCTTTAATTCTTTGTGCAACAGATTCAACAAGATGCTGGAAACATTCCTCAGAGAATTTTGACATGATAGCATCACATAGTTGCTGCAGATTTGTCGACTGCAAATCCATGATGTGAATCTCCTTTTCCACCACATCCCAAAGGTGCTCTATTGGATTGAGATTTGGTGGCTCCCACACCATAACAACATAACACCACCACCATCAGCCTGAAACATTGATACAAGATAGGATGGATCCATGCTTTCATGTTGTTTACACCAAATTCTGACCCTACCATCTGAATGCCGCAGCAGAAATTGAGACTCATGGGACCAGGTAACATTTTTCCAATCTTCTGTTGTTCAATTTAGCCTAAATTGAGTGGCACCCAGTGTGGTCTTCTGCTGCTGTAGCCCATATACTTCAAGGTTTGATGTGTTGTGCATTCTAGGATGCTCTTCTGCATGCCTTGGTTATTTGAGTTACTGTTGCCTTCCTATCAGCTTGAAGCAGTCTGGCCATTCTCCTCTGACCTATGGCATAAACAAGGCATTTTCACCCAGAGAACTGCCGCTCACTGCATATTTTCATTTTTGGACCAGTCTCTGTAAACCCTAGAGATGGTCATGTGGAAAAATCTCAGTAGATCAGCAGTTTCTGAAAAACTCAGATCACCCTGCCTGGCACCAACAACTATGCGACATTCAAAGGCATTTAAATCATCTTTTTTCCCCATTCTGATGCTCGGTTTGAACTTCAGCAGGATGCCCTGACCATGTCTATATGCCTAAATGCATATAGACACGAGTTGCTGCCATGTGACTGGCTGATTAAATATTTGCATTAACGAGCAGTTGAAGGCGTGTACCTAATGAGGTGGCCGCGGTGAGTGTATGTGTACTTGTAAATGCATTAATAGAAAGGCGGGCACCTTATTGAGGCTTGTGGTCTGCTGATAAAGAGCGTAGTGGATGTGATGTGAGAAACGGCACAGTTTGTTTGATAGTTAAAAAAATGTGCAATTAAACCTTTCAAGTACTACTGCTGCAAAGTAAAAATTAAAAACAGGGGTCCTTGACAACTCAAAGTCTTTATCGCAAGCAGCAAAAGTTTTTGCGGTATAAAAATGAGCATTCCCTTAGCAAGGCCCTTCACCCCCAAAAATCTCCACCAAAACTTCTAAAACCAAAGTTAACAAACCGATGGTAAACAGAAAACATTGTTCCTACCTTATAATGGATATGGTTGACCTAAATAATGTAAAGACATTTGTACTTACGGTTCAGGGACTTGACGGCACAGTGCAGCTTCTGCCCATCTGGCTCAAGCAGTGTTCCGTGGAAAACACAGCCGAAGTGGCCTGCAGGTTACAACATGATGTATAGCATTAGTGAGTCAGCATCAAGGAGTTTAAACCCTCACCTGCAAAGGACTACCAAATACCACTTCTTTACCCCACACAAGTGGCAGTGATAAATGAGATGCAACACTTTCAGGCCCAATGACAATAAGATCCAGCTGTGATGGAGGCCTCACCATTACTGGTAACAGATCTGCTGCCACTGCACCATAAAACAATGATTTAATCACAAACCTGGCTAGAAAACAGAGTTTGTTAAGGTAGTGATGCTATAATGGCTTACTGGAACCCTTAAGGCCCAAGCTGACATAAAATCTGATGGTTCTGCTTTTCACCATGAGTAAGAAACATAACAAAAGCATGAAGGTAAAATTTGGCACTCCATCAAAGTAAACTGAGACAAGCAAGATTCCAACTGCTTATGTGTGTGAATATAATTCAGATAATTCAGATCAGATCTTCTGCTTCATGGCTTGATGTACTCATAGATCCAGTCAGTAAACCACAGTTTCTAAATCTTACCCATAAATGGACAAAAACAAACAACTAAATTACCCACTTAGCTTTCACTAAGACACTGTGGGCCATTTTTGGATTTTGAGCAATCAGCATCCTTCATTTATATCATGGCTTAATGAAGCCTTCTTCTTGAAAGCGTCACTGTGATTACAGGCACATGTCCTTTTAGTTGGCTCCGTGATCACAGCAGTACCAGGAATCACATAACCATTTCTGTTCTCTGGTTACATAAAAAAATGAAATTCCAGAGCAGCAGCATCAAGGTGATTTTATTGATCCATGGAAAAAAAAACAACAGTCAGAGTTAAAACACGAATGTCTCTGTCATGTGTGTTTTACACCCTAAACAGCAAATTCACTATCACACTAAACCTTAGCCCTCTTAAGTAACCCAGTATGAGGCTTTATTCATTAATACGCCATATAAGCTAATAACCAGAGCCAAACCGCCTTGAGTTATTGTACATTTTATTGAATTATAACTCTGCTTTAAGACATGAGGGCTTGCCCCAGACGGGGAGGGGTGCAGGAATTAAATCAGCGCGGCGTTCTCCTATCACGTCTTTGCAGATGGCTGAGGGTGTTGGATTACGACTCTCAACAATGGACCCTGGGAATACTAGCTGTGAACAAATCATCCTACGCCACTTTGAAAAACTCCAGCCACCAAATCCAGACTTCAGGGGATAATTCAGCCAAGGGGGCAGAGGGCTGTTGTCGGTGACATGGAAGGTTTTGGGGGCCTTTTCGCCTCTTGAAACTGAATTTGATCTGTGGCTCTGAGCCGCCTACTTAAATGTCACGATCGGAGGTAATTTCGAGTCTGCATGTCAAGCTTGTGGTTTGATAATTCAGGCAATTAAAATCTTTGTGGGTGACTTTAGCTTTTGTATAGCTTACCATAAATCCTAAATACACACTTGCATTACGACAGCTACAATCTCCAAGAACTGCTTATAATGAAACATTCTTTTAACATTATTTTTTCTGTTTCACAAAGCAGGTTTAAGATACAAATGCATATGAACATTGAGGTTGATGGATGATAAATGGATTGTGATGCCTTTAGTCTAATGGAACCTAAAAGTATATAAGCACACCTCAACAGAAGACAGCCTTGAATCTAACTTCAAAAGTATAGGTAGATTCACTAAACTGAATGTTTTGTAAAAGTGTTGAATTAACTAATAACTAATTGTAGAGTGGCACAATGGCGCAGCGGTTAGCACTCTCATGGCAAGAGGCTTCTAGGTCCAAACCTGTCTGTGTCCTGGAGCTGAAAAATAAAGCTGCTGCTGAAGTGCTAGACTTCCACGTTAAAAGAACCAAATTATCCAAATTTAGAGCATGTTACATTGGCTGTGTTCATCTTGTATGTACAGTCTATGGTGGTTGTACTCTGAGTGCTAGGTTAATT
Organism: Paratilapia polleni; assembly: GCA_015106735.1. Classification (NCBI taxonomy): domain Eukaryota; kingdom Metazoa; phylum Chordata; class Actinopteri; order Cichliformes; family Cichlidae; genus Paratilapia; species Paratilapia polleni. The sequence continues at coordinate 32,508 of VUQI01016709.1, forward strand.
GGTGATTGACTAAGAAGTTATAGCTAATGGATCAATTTTTATGCCTTAAGTCCTGATACTTGTTTATTTTCTGTCTTTAAATGAAATAAACTGAACCAAGACTCCAAGATTATAAACATCGCCATAACTTGGAAGTCAATTTAATGAGCCTTGCAATAATGTATTGTGTATATTATATACAGTGTGCATTATTTCATTAGAGTGCACTAATTTAGTCATGCTGTACAACACTAACAACAATTCACTTTGGTTTCAGATTAGTGCTTATGGTAAGTATTTAATTATCCCTGCATCTTTTAAATGTTCATAATGATAATGCATCTTTCAATATTGTTCATTCACTTGCATTAATGAATGCACAGTTCTGCACATATTTATTAAAAGCTCTGATGTAGCAGTTTGTACTGGACCTTCATACATAACATTTTCTACTAAATAAAATGTCTGTCTCTGACCTCTGCCGATGACCTGGTTGAGATGGAGCAGCAGCCGCTCCCTGGCGATCACCACGTGCTGCACCTCAGTCAGCAGGTCTGGATGGAGACAGGATGGGTCGATGTGAACAGGGGCCATCAGCAGGGGTGACACCAACTCGCCTTCCATCCCCAGACCCATCCCTATCCCACCTCCCAAGGCCCCCAGTCTGGGAGACAGCAGCTCCCCGTTGCCCCCGTAGATAGGAGGAGCTGCCCGGCACGTCTCAGGCCTCTCGGTGCCCTGATCTGGAGAAGCAAAGGAGATGAAGGGGGTCAGAGGTCAGTGACTGTATCAGCAGGGTCTCAAGAGGTCAAGGTGTGTTACATGATCAGAGAGGGATGACTACAAAGGCAGAAAGAAACTTAACACCGTAAAGGAGCTTGGCAGAGCTGGGAAAACAAAGTTTCTAATTACTTCTCTGATGATGTTAGTAGAAGGAAAATGAATGCCAAAATACCCACATTTTATCAAAAAAGCCAGAACAAAAATAGCCAAACAGAGAGGACATAGATATCAAGCTCAGCTACTGATCCTACCACCAAACCTCCTCCTATAACCTCTCCCTGAGGGCAAGCGTTAGTTCATTAGTAAGTCTATCTTCTCAGATTTTAAGACTTTCAAGTCACATTTTAGCAGCAGGAAAACAGCTTTGACCATTACATTCAGTATCATAATACAAGCCTCTCTCACACCCTGAGGATGCAAGCTGAAAGAACCAAAACCACAGTTTTGGAAGATTTGCCTGATGGTCATCTTACATGATGAGAAAACAGAGTCTAAAATCATCCATGAATTGTGCTGGCTGTGTGTTGGAAACAGGCCACAACAACAGAATATGAGATGACTACTGAACATGAAAACTGCTTATGTTTGAAATGTTAATTTGTATCAGCTTTCAATTATTTGATTTTTTTTTTAACAATAAATCAATCAAATCACTGAATGCAATATGAAAGAATCAATCACAGTGACAAACCAACAGAGAAATGGCTCGGCTCTTTAGATCTTTTTAGCCTTCTTTGGGTGTTATATGACTTACATATTTTGCACTTATCTTTTTTTTCCAGCAATGTTTAGATGCATCTGCCATGAAAACATGATTAAGCGAATAATCTGAAACATGGATACTATCGGGCAACATATCAAGTTATAGGGAAGTTAATTTTTTTAAAGTGATTTCTAACCAAATTTATAGAGGAGTATCTGTGATCAATTCATGAGATACTACAACCAATGAGAGAGTGAGTTCAACTGCATGTACTTTATGTCTACTATGTCATGTATACACCGAAAATGAGGGCAAGTTTTGACACAAATTGCATTAGCTGTCTCCAAATGGTTAATTAACTGTCTGTCTGTTTTAACAGTCTTATAAAGAAAGTGTTTTTAGGGAGCAATAAAACACTTCTTATTTACATGGATGGGTACATGGATGCCTTTGATTATTTGATTTAAATTAATTTTTTTAACATGACAAAAATGCATATTTCATCAAGGCAATGGGTGTTAGTTCAGAACATGAGCAGTAAGGCATGCATGGCTAGCATTAGGATACAGCCCCACGGGGAGGGAAGCAGGTAGATAGGAGGGAGGAAGGTGGAGTGGGAGAAGAGGGTGACAGGTGGGTAGGGGCTTATCTGGTTGACGTACCCTCCAGCAGGGTGGTTCTATAGTCGACTGACTCGTGGGAGACCATTTCGTTAGTGGGGCTGACGCTCCTCGCGTTAGCCAGCCTGTCCAGATGCTGGATGTGACCCCGGCCATCATACCACACCTCAGACAGATCTAGAGACAAAGGGGGGGATAGGGTAAGGGAAGGAAAGAGGGAGGAGGGGAGGGACAAAGAAAGAGCGATTGGGATGTAGAAAGCAAAATAGGAAAATGTAGTGGAAAGGATGAAGAGGGACAGAAGAAGAGAAAAGATGGGAGAGGGGGAAGAAAGGAATAGACAGGAGGGAGGGAGAGATGAATTACTGAGAAAGGCGAAGCATTTCCACCAGTGCGCCCCACACACAAACTTCCAAACTTCAAACCCACCAGGCGAAACAAAACCCAGCAGACACACATGCACACAGGTTAGAGGAGACACACTTCATTTGCAAGTATGAATGTATAATATGTACAAGAATACACACCAGAACTGGGGTCAGTAGACTTTAAATTCAAATAGTTCACAGCCAATACTAAAACCTATGGTTTCATTAGCATGGATGTCTTTCTCTCTGTATATAATACGATATGTAAATTCATGTTACATCGTTATTTTCTGAGGCATATGAAGTACATCTTTAGTACCTTGATATATTAACATTTTTCATTATTTTTGGTGGTGTGTGACCTCTGCTGCTTTCTAATCAAAAATGTCAAAAGAAAATGTCCACGATTTGCACATATTCTGGCTGTTATATAAACCACCTGGACTTGTGCTGACTGGTGAGTCTGATTAACATACTGTAACATTTCAGAGCAGATAACGTTTCAGTGGATTATGAGAATAATGCCAGCCAGCCACTGTCTAAGGATATCAGACAGCTCTGAATATGTGGCTACAGCATCGGGAGTGTGCTGGCCTTTGCGTCCCTCTGACACCTCTGCTCTTACCATCGATGTGTTTGTTCTTCTTCCACATCAGCAGCGATCCCAGCAGCAGCAGCAGCAGGCTGACACACACGCAGCCCACGATGAGGCCCGTGTAGTCCTGCTCCTGTGCTAGCGTCACCTTGCCGAGATGTCTGATGGAGTCCGCCTGACGCCACTGAAAATGGTTAATGGGAAAAACGATATGATCAAACTATATGACCCCACTTTGTGCACTTTAAACATTTTAAACTTTACTACTGAAAATTTTCTAATAAATATTACTTTCAGTATGACAAATAAAAGTGGACATTTGCTTCAAGACATTAACAGGAGTGACATGCTAGAAGGGTGATGCAGGATTGGTTAGCAACAGTGTTACCACTGTGAGTGTAATCAAGTTCATGAGATGTCAAATTAGACCATCATATTATAAAGGCAGGGTTCATTATGCACATTTGTTGTACTAACACAGTGTTTCTAGACATGCGTAATGGCACGACTCAAGTTGCCTTCCTGAAATAGCCTCGCAGCCTTTGCTCCATTCACAAATAGTTTTACAGTCATGTCATCGGCAAAAAACAGTGATGTGTTTTCTGTTGTGTTGGCTCTGCATTTTACTCTTCTTGGGTTAATTAACAAACTCAACCATGAGGTTAAAACTCATTTTCAACTCACAATATTTAAGTACTACTGTACTTACAATATTTAAGTACTACTGTACTTAAATATTGTGAGGCGGCTGTGGCTCAGGAGGTAGAGCGAGTCGTCTACTAATCGGAAGGTCAGTGGTTCGATCCCTGGCTGCCCTAGTCTGCATGCCGAAGTATCCTTGGGCAAGATACTGAACGCCATGTTGCTCCCGATGCATTCATCGGAGTGTGAGTGTGTGTGAATGTTAGTACTTAGCACTTAAGTGTAGATAAAAGTGCTGTATGAATGTATGTGTGACTGGGTGAATGTGGCATGTAGTATAAAGCGCTTTGAGTACACAGAATCTGAGTAGAAAAGCGCTATATAAGTACCAGTCCATTTACTGTACACTTTTTCACAGTTCTAGCAGCTGTTTGAGGTAGTACCTTATTTTTCTGTGTTTCTAATACAGGAATTAAGACAATTTAGTTCTTAGAACTATGGTTTTAGGGCATTTTTTAGCTCCTAGGATAGAGTAGATACTTTCCCAGTATAAGAGGGACACTGAGTGTCCCAGGTGTACTTTGATTGCTTGAGCTGAAAGTGTACATTGATTGGGCAAATACATGAATTCAGCACTGGCAAATGCCATTAAAAATGTGAGAACTGGTAGAACAGTATCCATGTAAACAACAGTTCTTAACATCAGCCCTAAAAAATGGAAATTAACAGACAGAGAAGTCCACCCTATATGCAACAGAGGAAATTGACTTGTCATGAAAATCTTTGTAGAGAAAAGGGAAGAGGCTGAAAAAGGATTACAAGAAAAGACAAGCCCACAACAAGAGGTGGCTTTGCATCATCAGCTGCTGGCCAGTGACTGCATCACTTCAGAGTTTCTATTAGCAGTGCAAATGCAAATGGAAAAAAGTCTTGGGAGGTATATAATTTCCAAGGGACCTGCTTAGGAGATACTTCCCCCAGGAAGTTCATAGACCTGTTTGATCCAAACGCAGTTATTGGCAGCCATATTTTCTTTTAATTCAGCAAATTTATTTTGGTTCACAAAGCAGATGGCTTTTCAGAGTCTTCCTATAGACCAAACTAAAGACAAAAAGACAAAAGTGATGATTGCTGCAGCACAATCCTGCTAGTGTCTGTGGACTGGAGACTATTGAGGGATCTGCCTCCAAATGTTAAACATGATCGCTTAATTTAAGATTATTACCAATTAACTTTCCTATAACTGCACTATACTGTATGTATACTGTATGGAGGAAGATAAAAAATAACCATGGTAGACATGACACATACAGTATGTCATGCATGGTATATATGGCGTACACAAAGGCTTTCAAAAGCATGAAGGTGGCATTCAGTCATACGGCATGGAAAAAAACAGACACAGAGTCTGTTGCCAAAGTCTGCAGGCAGATTACATCAGTGATATTGCCTCTGCCATTATTAGGTTCAGTGGAAATGAGGTTTCCACTGCTGCTTGCTGCTGCAGATGGGATGATGTGTGGGTGTGTGTTGGTGCGTGCATGTGTGTGTAAATGAGACTGTCTGGGCATGTCTGGAGGCAGGGGATATATGAATGTGTGTGTGTGTGTGTCTAGGTTTGTGGAGCTAAAGGATATTGGCTGACCCTCCCCTGAGATAAAGGCTTTCCTCTGAAGGCCAGTTCACAAGTCAACAGCGATGAGCTTGATAGCTTTCAGTCTGGAGGCGAGTGGATGCTATCTATAAGGACGACATGAGGATGTCTATAGCTCAGTAAATGATAATAGTTTGTATCATGAATGTTGGACATTTCTAAATCTACTATGACGTTTGAAGGGTTGCTGGTTACAAAGAAGTATGCTAGAATTCATGAGAAACACAATATTGAGTTGCACTTTATAAAATCTGCTACATAAGAACTTTAATTGTGTATATAGTCAAAGTGTGATATAAAGGTAACTTCCAGAGTCACAGTCACATCAGACCACATTACTTTTAGGACACTTTACATTGTTGCAGGTTTATATTTAAACAAACAATGCATTTTCTGCAAAATAATTCAGGCCCTTTGCAGATTGTGGTCGGGTACATCCTGTTTGCTTTAAAAATTCTTGATTTGAGGTTTGGAGAACTTGATTAGTACACGTGGCAGAGACTGGATAATGTTTAGTGAAAACTAACTACACAAACCCACAAAATATATACTGGATGTCAGGATGAAAACCAAACCTTGAAGTCCAAGGAACTCTTTGTGCACCTTCATGATAAATTGAAGTTGAAACTGAAGGGGAGAATTGATCAGGCCAACTGTATAAAACCTTCTTTAAAGATTTGTGCGATGCCAGTAGCCCATTGATCTCAATAATCATGAAATGGAGAAAGTCTTCCCCCTTAAGTTGGCCATCCAAACAAATTGAGTACCTGACAAGTAGAGTCTTGGTCAGAGAGGTGCTGGGGACCAATTGGTCACTCTAGGAGTGCTTCAGAGAATACTGCAAAGATAGGAACACCTGCCTCAAGGAAAAACACCTCAGTAGAACTCCATTAATCAGTCCTTTATGGTAACAGAAGTCACTGTAATCCAAAGACAAAAGACTGCCTTGAGTTTGTCAAACAGCTTTCAAATGGACCTCGGACAGGAAAGAAAAAATCTGGTCTAAAGAGACAAAAAATAAATGTTTGTGCACAAATCTATATCTGCTGTGCACTAGAGACTGCTCATCATCTTCTTTTTCTCGGCTGCTCCCTTTAGGGGTCGCCACAGTGGAACATCTGCCTCCATCTCACCCTTTCTCTTGAATCCTCTTCTGCCAAACCAACCCTCTGCATGTCCTCTTTCACTACATCCATGAATCTTCTCTGTAGTCTTCCTCTTTTCCTGCTGCCTGGCAGTTCCATCTTCAACATCCTTTGTCCAATATATCCACTATCCGTCCTCTGGACGTGTCCAAACCATCTCAGCTTTGCCTCTGTGACTTTGCCTCCAAAGAGCTCAACCTGAGCTGTCCCTCTGACAGGACTGCTCATTATCTGGCTCACACCAAGAAGATCAAGATGATCTGCCACAAAGGAAACTACCCAAATCCAGCTGTGCAAAGCTTGCAGAGACTTACCCAAGAAGACCAAGGAGCTTCTAGAAAGTACCAAATAAAGGGTCTGATTTTTAAAAATGCCTTTTGGTGCATTCTTAATAAGAGCAAAATGTCAAGGAACACACTGGACTGTATAGTAGGAGTAGAACTCAAATTTCTATGTTGATGTATATTCAAGTGACAAGACAGCTGGTGGCTGAGCCTGTTCACTCAACACACTGTGTAATAAATTCTCCCTGAGCTGGTTTTATAAGGGACTGCATTAGGACAGGAGAGTTATTGAAGTTTCCTGTAAATGATCTGGAACACTGAAGGAATGTAGTGTTTTCTGAGTTTTCTCAGCAGACAATGCAGAGCTCAACATAACTGATGTGAGAACACTGTGGTTACTGCCAACTGATGACTCCTACAGTTAAATTCTAATTTATAATTTCTGTTACTACTACTACTACTAATAACAATGGTAATAAATGATAGTGATACAACAACTTTTATTCAAATTCAAATTGTTAATAAAGCCAAATTTAATAAAAAATAATTAAAATAATAATGGCAACTGAAAAAGCTGCACATACTTTTTCCATCTTTCGTCAGTGTATATATTGCTCTGTGGTGAGTCAGCCTCTTCTCCTTCAGAAACAGGTGCTGTTATATGATATGATACCTTTTATTGCTGAAATTCCTCCTGTGAGCCTGATAATACAAACAGAGCAGAGTTTTTATAAAAGTGCATTATAAGTGGGTTTATGGATTTTTGTTGTATCGCATCCATTTGTCTCCAGAATATCTTTTAGACCTGTTTCATCATCGTCCTTGAGCATTTGTGCATATAGAACCACCTGGACTTATGATAGGTAAGTGGCTAGTCTGTTACCATTTATCACCAGGATATTTCTTTATCTTTGCACAATATTTCACTGAAATTCTAGAGGTGAGACAGGTAACTGCATTGTGCATTGTTTTTAAGGAAATGAATACAGACTGAAGCTTTTATCTTGCTGTCAACATGCAGGGAAACTAAAGCAGGACTTCTATGGAAGTGAGGAGGATTTGCATGCAAGTTTGAGTGTGCGGTTGGGGTGTGTATGCATGTTTATTTGGTTCTCACTGCAAACTAAAGCTGGATTCATGGGCCCTTGTTTGTGTTCGTTTCCACAGCTGTTTGGCTCAGCAGGAGAATGATTATAAGAATTCAACCAATAAAGAGGCTATGGAGACAGAAATAGCGGCACATCCAAGTGGGATGACGCTTTGCATAGGTCAAATGCTGATTGGCTGAAAGGTTAGAATGAACAAGAAAGGGGAAGAAGTTCTTTGTATATTAGGACTTCTGCCTTTTCTGCAACAGGGCCTGAAGTAAAGGACCAACAACAGCATAAACATAAACAAGAATAGCAGGTATTCCACATTTCTGACACTGCCCCCAAGTGACAGTACAGCTAAAACATGTTCAGCAGATGTGAATGTAAAGCATTGCACCTCCGCACAATCATCGCAGTACCATGCTGGGAGCTTATGCTACAGTCACGCTAGGGGAAACAGTGGCTGGAGACCATAGCACGACCAAAATTATTGCACCTGTGTGCAATGAATTTGCGATCTCGTTGCCTTGGTTGCTTCGAAGATGGGGGCCAGGTCTGCAACCATTCCCAGTCAGTTGCCATCTTCAAAGCAACATTGGTGCATCAAGACAGTCATAAAACAGCAATAGGATAGAGTCAGTTTGCTATCAGTTGCCGATTGATTGGGCTCAAGTTGGCAATTACAAGCAATCCGTGATAGTGTGCCGATTAATGGTGATAAATCTGTGACAATCACAAATCTGTTGCTGTCTATATACACAAAAACTCACATTAAAACTAAACTCACAGTAACTACTTACATTCAGCAACGTACAGTCCAACCAAAACCTCATAGATTTGAAACAGAAATTCAGAAATTCCTCCACAAATAGAGACGTAGTTGCTACAGGATGGCGATTTAACTGTAAAATGCCATAGATGCTCAGCAACCTTGCTTTTATATAGGAATATAACCAGAATACAACCAGTTGGCAACTAGTTGAATCGAGTCCCATATTGCAAAGAGATGCGTCACAGACGAGTTGCAGCAATTATTTACACACCTTCGCCAATCTGTCTGAGAGTGATTACAGTCAGTCTGAGTCGGACTGCAACTGTTTGGTGACAGGTTGTCTCCCACCAGGCGACCTGTGCAATTGCCTTGTGATTGAAAGTGGTTGCCGTCCTATTTTTGTTCTAGTGTGACTGAGCCATTAAGGGCATTTTCACACCAATAGTTCGTTTACTTTGGTCCGAATCAGTTCATGAGTTTGTAAACTTGTAGCTTTTTCCCGTGGTTTGGTTTCTTTTCACACAGAGAAAACCGCTCCAAGGGGGAAATCGAACCAGAGTTCGACTTAAATGGACTAAACAGTAAACATCGCCAGTCTCTTAATGTCGGTCTAGTGCAGGTTTTTCTCACCTCCACCTGCAGCTCCTTAGCGGTGGCGGCCTGCAGCTCCGTTGGTACGATGCACTCCAGAGTGTTTCCTACTAGAGTCAGACTCTCACAGCTGTGGTTGGAAACAGTGAGGACCTGACACTTCATTGCTTCCCTGTCCATCCGATCGCCCTGCAGTGGAGAAAAGGGGGAGGAAAGAGAGAAAAGGTGAGATGAAAAGAATTAAAGAGGGAAGGAGAAAGTAAAAAGAAAAGACATGCAAGATCAACATTTGCAAAACGGTTGTCGTCAACTTGAAGATGATTAATAAGATGAAAGAGGACTCTTCCCAAATACGCAACTTTAAAATAAGATGGCACCAAACTTTCATACTGAGATGAAGATTTACATGTGAAATTAGTATTAATGAGCTATAGTGAGTAAAACATCTGATTTAATGTTTGCAGTGTGAGTTTCCTTGTGCAGCTGCAAAACTAGTTCTGCTGCCTGGAGCCACATTTTAGAGGCAAATTCATGGTTTGTTTGGGGCATACTGGAATTTGTAAGCAGAGGGCTTATAATCGAGGGGGAAAACATACCGAAGCAAATGAGGAGCATCCTTCTTCTTGACAGAGTTCATCATGACTCATAGTGATTGAAAGCAGTGGGTATAAACTTGACTTCTTATTGCAGCTGATATGATTAAGACAGAGTAACTTATTCTAGTTGTGTGACCCCTAATGGGATGACAACAAACACCCCTCTGAGATCTGACTGGAAGCACACGCAGCTGCATACCACGTGGGTGTGCGTGTGTTTAACCGAGTTAGTGAGCATGTGCCGTTTGATGGGAAGCAGTGAGAAAACAACAGAGCTCAATTTGCTCTTCTCTCTCCACTCATTTCCTACTCTGACATACTGTCATTCCCTCGTGTTCTCTACTCGTTCTTTTTTTGTTTTTGTGATTTCACATCTCTCTCTCTCTCTCTCTCTCTCTCGCTCACACTCAGACATAAACACACTTGTTTGAGTGCAGCAGAAGGCAATAAAGAGAATGATCACGTTCCTTGCGTGACAGCTTGGGATTTTCCAATTTGATACAGAGCGGCGTCTTGCACCTGTTCCTACACTCTCTACACACTTTCTCTCTTACACAAACACACAGACACACACACGTAAAACACTTTGTCTACAAACACAGCAGGATAGTTCAGTAATTCATCCACTTGCTTGCAATTACGCTGCTCACAAATACAACACAAGTTCACCCAAAACACTTTTATTCTTGTGTGTTTCCCTCAGTAGCATGACTATATTATAGACACTACAAAGAGGAGTTAAAGTTATTAAAACCACCAGCATAGTACCAGTCCCTCAAAAAAAAACTGTCACAATGAAAATGAGAAATGATCAGGAGTGATAAGATCCTGGCCATGAGCCAAAGCCAACAGCCTGGTTCCTTCATGTGCTGCATGCTAGTGCTGTCAGTCAGAGGTAAATATTCCTGTATTTGGCTGTTATTTGCAGCCATTTGGGGCTACAGTTATCAGATGGTGCTAAATGAACCCAGCATTTGCCCCTTTAATGGAGGCCACTGCAAAGCAGGGTTATCAGATGGCGTTAAATGTGGTCTGTTTTGGTGCAATGCCTGGTACCACCTCCACCTCCCCCTGGGTAAAAAATGGGGGGTTTGTCTGGGCTGAAGGGGGGATATATGTTGGATTGTTGGTGGATTTAGCATCAGGGCCAAGGTCATGTCTGGGAAAAGAGTGAAAGAAAGAAAGAAAGAAGAAGAAAAAAAAAAAACAGCTAGGATCCCATGCGAGAAGTTCAGCACAGCTGCCACAAGCCGTCAAAAAAAGAAAAGGCCAAGAGGAGAAATGTGTATTTCATTGTGTTCCTACAACATGCTCAGGGGACTGTGGTGTTCAAAAAGCAGCATTAATATGTCAAAAGCTTTGACCTCAGCAGCAACAACAATGCAAGTCAATAGAGAGCATGCATAGAGAGGTATAGCAGTGGAGGAGGGATGGGGATGTTGGGGTGGAGGATGGAAACGATGGGAAACTGACTCTGCATCCTGTTTTTCTTTCAATATTGTTTCCTTCCCCACTTGACCTGGACCATGGGGGGCTGTACGTGTGAATGTGTGCAAGCACTGGGAGGTAAAGTGCAGCAACTATGGGGCGTGAACTTCCACCTGTCTCAAACTTGTGAATTAATTTTATTCAGGACGTTACAAAATTTAACAAATCTACAAAGGTCAAGAATACAAGCACTATTTTTTCTTCTATTTTTGTTGTGTGTTTTTTTTTTAACATTTTCTGCTGCTTTTTCTTGCTCTTGCTGTTTCAAAAAGCATTTCTTACACTTCTGAAGTTTGCTGCAGCATATAAACAGAGATTTTCTTAGTTATTTACTATAGGGGGGGGCCATTTTCTGAAGTTAGTCAGAGTTTATGCACCTGTTTCTGCAGGTGTCTGTCCTGTGGCATGGCTGTTACGCAAGAACTGCAAACTTAACCAAAGGTTTTCATTTTGTAGATCACCTCTGCTTTTTTGTACTTGGATATTTTTCACTGAACACTGCACTGAATAAAGCTAATGGAGCAAAAAGTTGGTTTACTGTATAAGCCTCCTCACTTTGAGCTCCACAATGCTCTTGTTGTCCTTGGAAGTGAGCTTTGGGTCCTGGAACAGCGGGTCTTCCACATAGATCAGATCCCACTGATCAGTTGAATAGCCGTCCAGGACAAATGCCACCTTGGTGACCACGGGTGGCTGCAGGGACAGTTTGGCCAGAGAGGGTGTTGTGCATTGGATGGAGGTCCGATTTTCACCATACACACAGCTCTGGAGGATAGACAGGTGGGACAACAGACAGATAAAAATGCATACGTTAGAAAAACAGCGTACCTGGACTGTAAGAAGATATACAAGCAAGATCATTGTCTTTGTTGAATTGTTTTTGTTGGCAAACCTATATATAAAAAAAAAAACTTAAAATAAACATCTTTATTTTATGTCTTTGTATGAGTGACATGTCTCATAAGACTTGAATCAAGTAAACATAATTTAAATGAGAAGAATTTGGAGCACTTGTATAAGTGAATCATAGTATTAGACATATAAGCTTTATAAAGCCGGGGTCATGGTTGACACGTTAGTCAACTGTGATGTCAACACAGCTTCTTCCTCAGAAGGAAGAAGTCAAAACTGGAAACAAACCGATCAAGGAGGTTTTTCCTTCTCACTTTCCCCCACTGTGTCAACTGGGAATGCCTCTAGCAGAGATAGCTGCCCGTGCCAGGTTACAAAATCTGGAGGTGCACGAAGAGCCAAAATGAAACCAAAACTTACACATGAAACAAAAACATTTACTATTGGAGGGAGCTGGAAAATCTTTTTCCATTGTTTGATTATTCTTCGTCCATTTTCCAGTTATTTTCCATCATCTGCACTGGAGGAACTTCCTGCACAGGTTACGAAACTTCAGAAAACCTCAGTTTGTTTCCACCACAAGGACCAAGTTTTAAATTAAGTTGTGAGGAAATTATTTTACCTTCTAACAAGTGTTCCTTCCAGGTGGTATATTTTTCAAAGTATAGGAACTATGAGGATGTATCTTTTGCATTACTGCTATTATATTATTATTATATTATACTGCTATCTATTAGTCTGTAGTGGAGCAGCTTGTTGTATAGTTGTGGGCAAAAATGGCGTGTGAAGGCCCTTTCACAAAGGAAGCGACAGGCGCTGCGCTGACCGCTAGGTTGGGCGAATGGCCCAAAATTTGTGTTGCGCCGGCTGCTGCGCTCTGCCTGTACTACGTCATTTTTTGCAGCCATCAGTAGTCTTCACGCATGCTATATGTGCCCGCTCTCTGTCATTCAGCATTTCTATTGGTTGCGTGAATGTATGTCACACCGCGCCAAGTTCAACAATTTTAAACTTTGACTGTGGCAAGCATGAGGGCTCCCTGGCCGCCACACTTGTGCTGCACTTTGCTTGAAGCAGCAGGAAACCGTTATTGCGTGGTGTATGCTATAAAAAAGAATGGGTTTTAGAACGCAGCACATGCTGCTTCCTATGTGAAAGGGCCATAAAAACAGCAGTTACTTTCTTACTCAATCTCTGTAGGTCTTTAGACCATGGTGAAAATACAGACAACCTTCAACAGTCTTTCAGTTCTTTGAAAAAAGTCTTGGGACAAAATATTCAGGCACTCTGGATGGAAAAGAACACTATCCTTGTTAAACTCCAGGGTGTTTCCTTTTATTAAGAAACAATGTAGGCACAAGCTCTGATGTAAGGATGCAAGGAATTCAGAGAATAATGTCTGGGTGTTCAGAGCCACATGAGCATGAATAAAGGAATCCCTACTATCTGTAGATGCTGTATCAAAATATAGCATCTTACTTCCAGATTTAGGTACCATTTCTTTTCTCTGCATCCGAGTGCAGAAGAATTCAAATGAGCAAAACTATCATAACGAAGGCTTGTTGCACCTTAAAACAATGTACAGAAAGGACATTCAAAGATAGTCAGAATTGCAACAAACCAACTCCATTTCTTGAGTCTAGCTCTAAGCTTAACTCTTGATGACACATAAAGAGCATATTAAAGAAATAACAAATGAGGGCTGAAGTTTGGCACCTATGACCTTCTAGTCTTAAATTTACAGACACATATACACACATGCAACTTTTCAACTACTCTTGGTACTCAACACACCTGAGCTCTTGACTCGGTCGCACTGTACAACAACAATGTAGTAATTCTCTGTTTGGCAGCTTCTTTTATACTCAACACATTATATGGGACTGTGCCTGCTTTAAGCTGCTGCTGTGTTTACACGTGTGGCCTAGGGCCACAACAGAGTTTTATCCCTAGTTGGATTCCGCCCACATAGGCCTCACAGCTTTTGTGCTTGTTAAGACCCCTGAGTGAGAGACAGACAGCTTGGAAAATAGAAAACAGCCCTTTTCATTGAGGTGTGGCAGAGTTTCATGTTGTTTAAAGTGAATAAAGGTATCCAACAGGGATTTAGACACTGAAGCTGACATCTCCAGGCAAAGATCTGAACACGATGTGGCTGGCTTAAGGTCTAAAGCTGGACTTTGTGTCTGTGTTTATCCATGTAACATTACGCAGTATGCAGATATCAGGGAAATTACAACATGAACTGTTTGAGTGGCACAGACTCACATAAGGAAAATCCACTATGAAGAAAGCATGACAGAGGACAGCGCTAACCTACTAGTGTGCTGAATATCCATGTGTCAGATTCTATACTAGCAAGTAGCCCGCTAATAGAAAATGTTAAGCCAGAAAAAAAGCTTTTAATTTATCTAACTTATGTTTCCTTGCTGTGTTTTCTGTGGTCAAACTGTACACAGCAGACCTAAATTGTGGACCTTCTGTTTCCCCTCATCCCTAACCGGTCGCGGCAGATGGCTGCCCCTCCCTGCGCCTGGTTCTGCCGGAGGTTTCTTCCTGTTAAAAACGAGTTTTTCCTTCCCACTGTTGCCAAGTGCTTGCTCATAGGGGGTCGTCTGACTGTTGGGGTTTTCTGTCTAATTTGTAGGGTCTAAAATCGCCTCAAGACCGATTTTGTTGTTGTTGTGATTTGGCGCTATATAAATAAAATTGAATTGAATTGGAGTGGAACAGGCAGACACCGAAACAGTTGCTGAGAATGAAGATTACAATACATAGAAACTATTGTTTAAAATCTGCCACAATGTAAAGTGCAGCTCACCTTACACTGTCTTTCCCCATAGTTTCATAGAGAAAACAATCTTACACATCTGCAACAACATGTTGTAAAGAAAACATATTCTTGCACAAAAAGTCACTGAGCTGTCCACACTTTTATAAACACAGTTGGAGGAAAGCTGGGGATGTGGGGTGTCACTGGAATCCAGATATAGGGCAATGTTCCCAGAAACAAGAAATCAGTACATCAAGACTAACAGAGATATAAAAAATAATGGCTACATTACTCTGAAAGCTGTTGTTCATATGCCTTTGCATTTAAGAAGCTAATAGTCATTATAAAATAATTTGTTAACTTATTTTTTTAGTCTGTCAACATGCTGTTTTATTTTTGGACCACAGCAGACAACACCCGCTTTTAGTTTATGTCCAGACTCCAGTACTGAGGGTAAGCTGAGAGAGAGAATAAAAGGCAGTTGTGAAGTTGTGGTTTTGTCATTACGCAAAGCAAATACCAATGCAAGTGGCACAAAGCCGTTAAAAAACGTGATGGCATAATATTCTTCCAAGCAGGTGCCCTCAAAACAAACTGTATTTGCTTGTGTGCGTGCTGAAAGCTCAATGTTGATATTTGCTCTGTGGTAACAGCCAATGATAGGCTCTGTTTATCTTTTGGGTTACAAAGGTAGATGCATCCTTGAGACATTGTCCCATGAGGGCAGGAGGCAGAAAAAAAGGTGCTCAGATCAAGGTGACTTATGTAACCAACCAGTGCCTCATTGACACGGATGTTTTGTAAGTCTTCACTGTCATTTAATTGAGTCCTTTACAAAGTGGAACTGACACAGAGATACAACATGGAGATTTTTAACTTCTATTTAATCAGGAAGTGAAACTGTTGAGATGAAGAATCTCTCTTGTGAGTGTGTCCTGGGCCAAGATGGGCAGCATAAACCATGCATGTTTTTCAGCTGCTGTGAGGCAGTAGTGCTAACCACTGAGCCACCATGTTGTCACTGGATTAAGTTTTTGCCCTTGAAAAAAAAAAAAAAAAGATTTTATTTCCTGTTTTATTTTCAGACTTATATGCCAGTTATGCGACACTTAAGTTGTGGCTTTTCCTCAATAATCTTCTAGTAGCTGAGTAATAGCATATCAGAGAACACATGTCAATCGGGACCACAATAGTCAAAGGAAGATTAAAATTTCCATGTGCAGTAAAGTTACTTTCCTTCCTGATGCAACCCCAAAAGGGGATTTATGTCTCTGGCTGGAATCGAACCAGCAACCTTTCGCTTGCTAAGCAAATATGCTAACCACTACACTTTGGAGCCACCCATTATAGCGGTAACTTATATTTAGCAGCATAGCTGTGTTCTGGGACCACCATGCTATTCTGATGCACACATAGCAAGCCGGAATTGGGGAGAGCAGCGGCAAGATCATAGCACAGAACAGAGCAGACATCAATGATACCAGATATGACACTGATTAAATGATATATAGCATGAGGTGGGTTGCAAAGCAGCTTGCAGATACACAGCAACTGTGGACAGGTTGAAGCAGCTTAAGTGGGATGCCCTATACGAGACAGCCAGTTGGATGTGTAGAAGCCGAGTCATCAGCTGATGCAGGCTGGCCCTGAGATCAGCTGATCTACCGGAATTGCAGCTGAGCTAATTTCATGGCCTGCCTGAACTAATGTTATGTCGATTAAACTAAGCTTTTCTAATTACCCATATGAGGAATATGCTTTTAACCATTATCACACTGATTATATAACTCATCAGAACTGACAACTAGAAATACAAATTCACAGTTATTTTACTAGTATGTCCAATTTGCTATCTTGTATTAATCGCCACCTTATCGTGGTGGAGGGGTTTGTGTGCCCTAGTGATCCTAGGAGCTATGCTGTCGGGGCAATTTGCCCTTAGTAAGGTCTCCCAAGGCAAGTTGGATCTAGTTGAAGGGCCAGACTATGTGTGATTCACAAGACCCTTAAGACCCTTACCAGTGGACCATGTTACCTCACCTGGATTGGGGTTACTGTGGCCCCACCCTGGAGCCAGGCCCAGGGGAGGGGCTAATCGGTGAGCACCTGGTATTCGAGCCGTAGCCCGGCTGGGCTCAGCCCGAATGAGCCACATAGACCAGTCCTCCTGTGGACCCACCACCCATGGAAGGGGCCATAGGGGTCTGGTGCAGTGTGGATCAGGTGGTGGTAGTCGAAGGGAGAGGCCTTGGCAGTCCGATCTCTGGTTAGTGAAACTGGTTTTGGGCACATGGAACGTCACCTCTCTGGTGGGGAAGGAGCCCGAGCTAGTGCTTGAGGTCGAGAGATACTGGCTAGATATAGTTGGGCTTTCCTCAACGCATAGCTTGGGTTCTGGAACCAGTCTCCTGGAGAGGGAGTGGACTATGTTCCACTCTGGAGTTGCCCCCAGTGAGAGATGGCGAGCAGGGGTGGGTATATTTATATCCCCCTCGTTCGGCACTTGCCCATTGGGGTTTTCCCCAGTGGACGAGAGGGTTGCTTTCCTGTGCCTTCGGGTCAGGAAATGGGTCCTGACTGCTGTCTGCACTTACATGCCAAAAGACAGCTTAGAGTACCCGGCTTTCTTGGGGTTCCTGAGTGGGGTGCTGGAAAGTGCCTCATCTGGTGATGCCACTGTCGTACTGGGGGACTTTAACGCTCACGTGAGCAATGACAGTGTGACCTGGAGGGGGGTGACTGGGAGGAATGGCCTGCCTGACCTGAACCTCAGTGTGTTTTGTTAGACTTATGTCCTAACCACAGTTTGTCCATAACAAACACCATATTCATACATAAGGGTATGTGGAACCAGGACACACGAGGCTGCAGGTCAATGATCAATTTTGTAATCGTATCGACAACTCTGTAGCCATATATTCTGGACACCTGGGTGAAGAAAGGAGCAGAGCTGTCAACTACCTGGTGGTGAGTTGGATCAGGTGGCGGGGGAGAATGCTGGACAGGCCTGGCATACCCAAACGTATGAGGGTGTGCTGGGAGACCCTGGTCCACAAGATCTTCAACTCGCACCTTGGGCAGAGCTTCGACAGTCTTCGAAGGGAGGCTGGGGACACTGAGTAATCCCGAACCAGATGGTGGACACAGAGGTGAAAGGAGCCGTCAAGCTGAAGAAGAAAAAGGACCAGCTCTTCATCCTGTTGAGGATATTAGAGGGTGCGTGGGAGTTTGCCCAACTAGTCTACATGTGCTTTGTGGGCTTGGAGAAGGCATTCAACCATGTCCCTCGGGGTATCCTGCGGGGGTGTTTCGGGAGCATGGGGTATCAGGCCTGTTGTTGGAGGCTATCTGGTCCCTGTACAACTACTGCCAGAGCTTGGTCTGCATTGCTGGCAATAAGTCAGACTCATACTCTTTGGGTATTTGACTCAGCCAGGGCTGCCCTTTGTCACCAATTCTGTTCATAATTTTTATGCACAGAATTTCTAGGTGCAGCCAAGGGGTGGAGGGTATCTGGTTCGGTGGCATCTTGTCTCTGCTTTTTGCGGATGATGTGGTTTCGAAAGCTTCATCGAGCAATGACCTCTAGCTTGCACTGGGGTGGTTGGTGGCCGAGTGTGAAGCGGCTGGGATGAGAATTAGCATCTCAAAGTCCGAAGTCATGGTCCTCAGTTGGACAAGGGTTCCTGGAAATGTTGGCTGGGCTCAGCCTTAGAGATAGGGTGAGGAGCTTGGCCAGCTAATCAGAAAAAAGGGAGGGAGAACGGAACTAAAACTGTTTCTGACAATAGATAAACTGCACCAAGGCCTAGTATGAGATAAATAAGTGTCCAAGAGTAAAAATATAGAGTAGACCCTTTTTACACATCCATATTTTGATTATATTTTCTTCACAATGGGAGGTCTGAACTCTAATCTATGACTTGAGAACAAATAAAGTGTGGACCTTGGGGTTAGACCAGTTGGAAAACAATATATTATAGAGTCTGTATAGTTTGTTATACTCAAAATCACTTGGCAAACTAGCTGAAATCTGACTTCTGACACACTGACTGATATCTGACTCCCCGGAGAGGTGCTCTGACTGTAGTAGCAGCAGCACTGTTGAAGTGTGGCTGAAACTTCCTTATACATTTGCCAATCTGACTCCCCTGTGAGCTATATCAGCCCAGATGCACAGACACAGAACTCACTCAGAGTTAATGTGCATTTGCAAATGCTTAAACACAGAAATAAAGGCACAAACACTAACAAAACACAAACATATGCATAAAATGTTTGTTAGTGTGTGTGAGGGTAGCTCCTAGGTCGCCTAACAAAAGCAATCCAATTAACCTCCCTCGTCCACATACCAATAAGGAGTGAATAGAATGGGGTGAATGGTAACCCCCACCTCCTTGCTTCCCATGGGTGCAGTGAAAGGAAAAATATCCTGTGAATTAGTGGAAACCACAGTCAGTTTCATTGTTCGGTCGATGTCTCCTCTTATTTAAGGAGAGAAGGTGAAGGGCTTTAGGATGGGAGCAGCTGTAAATACAATTGCTGGGCAAGCTGGGCAGCATGTCAGCCAAGAGGTTTACTGTGGGGTGATGAGAGAACCAGCGATCCCAAAAACCTCTGCTGTCCCTAAAGGATCATTAGTGTAACAGCCTGTGAAAAAGCCAAGTCATAACGGAGCTCCCACGTACAAAAGTGCTTGTCACATCAAGAGTGATTTATACCAGAGCTGCTTCCTACCACGGTGTGTTGTGTGATCATTCAATTTGGTTTTAAAGGCTCCACTTCAACTGTATCTTGATTTTTTTGTGTCAATTTTATTATTTCTCCTTTTGTATCTGATATTTCTGTAACTGTACATAATGTATTTTAGGTATTTCTATCCAAAATCTGCAAAATCAAGTAATGTAATTCAATACTAGACTATTATTTTAAACTCTTGCTGAAATATGTTAGACCAACTACATATCTAACCAACTTTTGAGAATAATGTGTATAGCAATGTGAATAACGTGTACATAACAAAAATACAAGGTGCATGTGGGTTGGTTAAAATTTTCAGACTGTCGATTTAGCTGTATTTTACCAAGAAACACTTTCTTCCATACCTCTTATTGCATGGAATGTTGCAAATCAGCTGTATAATTTATTCATTTCAGTTGAAAAAGATAGCATACAAATTCCAGACAATTTGCATCATGTCTTGGTAGTGATAGTAAATTGCAAATTAATTCAACAGACTACAAAAAGGTTTTTGGTCCTGGTAGATATGTTTTAACTCGCAGACAGACATTTAATTTTTCAACTGCGGTCAAAACATAAAAACAATCCCAGTCTGATGTGTTTATAAGGCATTAGTTACCTGTTTTTTGCTCATGCTGAAGAACGAGCTTCAACTGTCTTGTTTTACCTTGATAAATGACTTTTACCCCATTACCTTAGAACCCAGTCTTTTAGTCAATGAGCAGCTCTACTGGAAGCACTTAAAGCTCTGAAGCACCTTGAAGGCGGAAACAAGGGAAACTTTCAGTTGCTTCTTGCTCTCAGACAACCCCCAGCTGTGGGGGGCCATGGGAAAGTAAGGGAGCTTTGTGAGGCATTCAGGTGTCAGCTGGAAGGATTAAGTCCTCCGGGATGAGATAGGAAGAGGAGACTGACACGAAACAAGCCAATTTGTAAATTCAGGCAACAGGTGCCTGGCTGTGGTGAAGCCTCTAGTTAAACCAAGCTATCTGTGATTGTGCAGTACAGCAAAGCAACCCTGGCATCATGAACTCCACTCCCTGAGATTTGTGGTAGGAGCAATGTGAAAATTTACAGATGACTTTTTTGCCGTTTTTTGTGTACATGTAGTCTCCTTTGACTTTGTGACCATGCCAGCTTTTCATGATGGATCGTAAAAGAAATCTCTTTGATGTTTGTGGGAAAGCTGAGATTGGCTGAGACTGGGCTTTACTGGAGATCTGAGGGCCAGATATCAAGTCAACACTGGTTGTTTTTTTATGGTCTGGCTCTAGCTGAGACCCCTAAACCTCTGCTGTTGGTTTTTTCAGTAGTTCTTGGTTTTCTCTCTACAACCAGTTTTGCTGTGGGGATCTCAAAGCTGAAGATCTCATCTGATTGGATGGCAAATTTTTTCATCAGAACGCAAGCTCATTGTTCAACATCAGCTTCTTGGACACTAAGCTGATCACATGGAGGTTTATGAACACAGTTGTAGGGGCATGGCAGGCTGGCTCACATTACTGCTGGCGATGGAAACCTCTGGGTTGTCCATTTGTGAGAGATTCTTGCCTCTATTTTGAGGGGTTAAGACAATAAGACACTTATACTGTCCCTTCCCAGGCTACAGCTTAACTCACCCCGTTTACTGGAAAGAATTTAACAGGCGACAGCTGGAGCCCTACAGGGCATGATCCCTTCCTAAATCATTAGTAATGATAGCCTTTTTTATACAAGCCTTTCACTTCATGCTCTTTCCAGAAAGCCTGAAATTTGCTTTTGCCATTTCTCTCCACTCTGTTATTCCAGTTCAAAATTAACAAATGAACTCCAAGGGCATGGGTTCACATAAACATGCCGTTTTTCAGTCATCTTAAAGCCATTCGCAGTCACAAAATGTGTTAATAACTTTAAAGTGAACCAAACCATGACTACCCTCATATAAGCTTTGATTACTGTAGCAGCAGGTGAGACATAAAGAAAACTTTAAAACACAAAATGGCCCTACTCATCTCATAAAATTACAGGTGAAATTACACCCATCAAAACTGGCTGTAACTTACACGCACAGTTTGCTATAAACTGAAACTGATGACTGTGCTCTTGGAAGTTGTGATTCAGCAATTTTTTTTAAGTGCAACCATAAAAGGTGACCTGAACTAGCAGAGGTGAAGCCCAGCAGACAGCTACACTATATTGCCAAAAGTATTCACTCACCCATCCAAATCATTGAATTCAGGTGTTCCAATCACTTCCATGGCCACAGGTGTATAAAATCAAGCACCTAAGGCATGCAGACTGCTTCTACAAACATTTGTAAAAGAATGGGTCGCTCTCAGGAGCTCAGTGAATTCCAGCGTGGTACTGTGATAGGATGCCACCTGTGCAATAAGTCCAGTCATGAAATTTCCTCGGTACTAAATATTCCACAGTCAACTGTTAGTGGTATTATAACAAAGTGGAAGCGATTGGGAACGACAGCAACTCAGCCACGAAGTGGTAGGCCACGTAAAATCACAGAGCGGGGTCAGCAGATGCTGAGGTGCATAGTGCGCAGAGGTCAC
>VUQI01016711.1:2112-16606 GCA_015106735.1 Paratilapia polleni
ACATATTTTTGTATTCCAGGCTTTTAGTACTGACTTATGTAAAAAGGTAAAGAAAAAGAAGTGTGTAAATGCCGATGACTCAGTGTCTGACTTGTTGGCGATATCTTAGTAGAGTGCGCTGTGTTGATTATTGTATGTTTTTTGACCTGTGGAGTCATTTTTTTTGGACTCTCGCCTGCTGCTCAAGGAGACTTGAAGGGCCCTAATTGACCGCACTGCCGGGAATGCTGCATTCAGAGACACAAACTGTCTTGTGGAGTGCAGCAGTCAACAAAAACTATAACAATAAGAACTATATGGTGGCAACACTGCAGTGTCTAAGCTTATTGCTGGGCACTGCATCCTGACTAGGATTATTCATTCTTTCTCTCACAGTTCAAGCAAACAGAGCTTTAATAGCATGTAATGGAACAATATGGCAGCTATATTTGATAATCACAGGTTTTGTGTTCGGACTGTTGTCTTGATGTGTACAAAATGCATTGAAGTGTAAGGAATCCGTCAACACGCCCACTGCCCACTGCTCCCTAACCCTTTGTCTTCTCGTTGCTCTCTGAATGTCTGTTTTTATACATACATAAATATATTTTTTATTTGGGGAAGTGTAAAATAATTTTAAGGATGAAATATTTATTTAAAATGGGTAATAAATGTACATTAGAATACTGACAGTTGTGTTTGGTACATGCTTGCTTGGGATCCATTTGTGAAACCCTGGAAAGTCAGACATGTTGCTGACCAGCCCCTACATACATACTTGTACACGCAGCTAAGTATGTACATCTATACCAAAACTGTAAGGTGCCCTTATACATGTGCAATTGCACCAGTTATTGTTTTGTAATTTTTCAGTGTCCATTTGAATATGAACACATATCATCTCCAACTTTAGCATAGGTTAGGTCTACTCCTAGGTCTCTGTATGGTTATGATGCACTCAAGCTGAGTTCAGCAAACCTGAAAAGTTAACTGACACTAAATACTATCCCTACACCCTGCTGTTGTTGGACAAGAACCAGTTCCAGATGGTAACTCCCCCAAAAACCTATAAATAGGTGGTAGTTGTATTGTTGAATATTAGACAAAGCTGCTACCGGTATATATACTAGGGCTACCTATAGACTAATGAAAAATTACAAGGTAAATTCTGAACTCTTGTCTTGAGGACATCTGGTTGGCTGGGAAGAGCCAATGAAATACAAAATTGTTCTGACTGATCACCTTGCACCTTATGATAAAGTGTGTCTATCTGATGGGAGTGGTCTCTTCCCATGCCTCCATCCATCCACAAGGGTTCACTGAATGGTTTGATGAGGATGAAAGTAATGTGAATCATATGGCCCTCACAATCACCAGATCTCAACTCAGTCAACACCTAGGGGAGATTTTATACCAACATGTAAGACAGTGCTCTCCTCCACTATCATCAAAATACAGCATGACAGAATATCTTACTAAGCCACTTCCTTTTTTGTCATTTTGCCTCTGTACAGCACCACAGTGGATTTTAAATCAAACAATCAAGATGTCAAGGTGTGACTGAAGTGCAGACTTTCACCTTTAAATCAAGGGGTTTCACAAAAGTATTGCATTAACTATTTATGGATTACTGCCATTTATATACATAGTCCCCCATTTTCAGAGGCTCAAAAGTAATTGGCTGTAGAATTGACTGATAAGCAGTTTCATGCCCAGGTGAGCCCTGGTCCCTCATTGTTCCATGACAAATTAAGCAGATAAGTTTATTAGTGTTGATTCCAAGTGCTGAACTTGCATTTGGTAGCTTTTTACTGGAACTCTCAAAATGAGGTCCAAGGAGATGTTGATGCAAGTGACGGAGCCCATCATTAGGCTGAAAAAACAAAATAATCCTGTCATAGAGATAGCAAAACCTTCTATCTGGCCAAATCAGCAACACCAAAAGGCCTGAAAGGCCACGGAAGACAGCTAAAGTGGATGAGTGCATAATTCTTTCCTTGGTTAAGAAAAACCCCTTCACAACATCAAGACAAGTCAAGAGCCCTCTTGAGGAGGTAAACGTATCATTGTTAAAGTCTGCAATCAAGAGACACCTTCATGAATGTAAATAGAGGATTTACAACAAGGTGCAAACACTGGTTTACATTCAAGAACAGGAAGGATAGATTAGACTTTGCAGGAAAACATCTAAAAGAGCCTGCACAGTTCTGGAAAAAAATCTTTGGACAGATGAAACAAAGTTTCACTTGTATCAGAAAGATGGAAAGAAAGAGGTATGGAGAAGGAAACGAACAGCTCATGATCTGAAGCATACCACATCATCTGTTAAATATGGTGGAAGCAATATTATGGCATGGGCATGTATGGGTGCAAATGGAACTGTGTCACAAGTGTTTATTGATGATGTGACACTTGATAGAATTAGTAGGACAAATTCTGAAGTGTAGAGATTCAGTTCAGTTCAATTAAATTAAATTCAGTTCAGTTCAGTTCAGTTTTATTTATATAGCGCCAAATCACAACAACAGTCACCTCAGGTGCTTTATATTGTGGGGTAAAGACCCTACAATATTAGAGAGAAAACCCCAACAGTCAGATGACCCCCTATGAGCAAGCACTTGGCGACAGCGGGGAGGAAAAACTCCCCTTTAACAGGAAGAAACCTCTGGCAGAACCAGGCTCAGGGAGCCATCTGCCATGACCAATGTGCACTTTATCAATCTAAGCCTGCATCAAGGACCCACAAGGACATGGAGTGTTGACAGAGACACATGTTTATGATACAAGAACTCAGAGCAGAAAACACAAAAGGGCTTTTAGATGATGTCATAATGGAATGTCTGGAAGCTAAAATAAAGCACCAGGATGATAAGAAATAGTTTACACAGAATGCACTTGGGTAAACTATTTCTTTTAAATGGTTGCTAGAATGCATTATGAGAAGACGAAGGAGCTAAAATAACATACATGCATCAAATCTGGTGTTCTGTCCAGGTTCAATAGATGATATTTTAATAAAACAATCAAAACAAACAGAAATGATGGAGGCAAAACATACAAAGCAAAATGTTTGAGATTACAACAAAGAAGAAAAACTAGCTGTGTGAGCTGTGGTAGGACAAGCTTGTCTGTATGATGTGATATACAGCGAAAAGGACGATGTAGCATGGTAACAAATAATGAAGCAACTGCAGCAGTGCATCATAGTCTGTTTCAATCGGCATCATCATTATACCATCTACGTACATCATACCTGGTGTTCTGCCCAGGTTTATTAGATCTGTGTTGTCTTATAAGGCTGCTGAAATCTTTAAGTCTGTAGACTTTGTAAGGTTATTCAAGACACCTCACATGTAATAATCTTTGGACAAGTATAAGTTACGAAAAGTCCAATGTTAAATCTCTACAGATAAGTCTTACAGTCCAAGGAAAGTTTCATGTAATTCAAGTGAAGTCTGGACAAGTCCAAGTTAAGTAATGTCTCAAGGACTTTAAGTCTCCAAAACATGTGTCAGGTTTCACTTACTCCAAGACAAGTTCAATTCAGCGAGTGATAGCATCTCTCTCTCTCAATCAATTAGCAACAAATTTTGCCACACTCAGTGATTGTTTAAGTCAATTACTGAACAAAAAAAAGCCAGACATTCAGTCAGCTGAATACCTTTGGGGTTTTGGACTTTTGGCCATCATATCAAGACATTTGAAGATATTATCATGACTGTCTCACATGTTAAACCACTGGTTTACTGATGAAAAAAGTGATTTCTCAAAGATAGAATTGTTTTAGCTGAACTTTGATTTGAAATACTGCTTAGTGATTTATTTTTACAAGTGTTCTTCTGATTCATTAGATAGCTGTAGTAGGCACTCTACAGTCGTGAGTGTACTAAGCTTGGATGTGGCTGTTTGCTCAAGAACACAGAGCAGGGAAAGGCAAGATGAGTGATGTGTGTGCCCTTGGACAATTGAGAGGGATGGCTGGTGGTAGTCTGCCATGCTCAATCCTCTGAGCTGGATGTTTTATATGATGGGAGTATGGTGTAACAACGGCAACCATGACACTGTGCCCTACACATGCATCCAACTACACATTTGCCATTCTAATACATTGAAGTTGTGTATGTGTCATGCACAGTGCATGTTTTTCACACAGTGAATTTACAGATATGATTAAAAATGTCATGCTGAAGATAACAATGAGGCAGAACACATCACTCTAACCAATATTTCCTCCTTGAACTAGAAGTGCAAATAGAAGAAATCTCCAGCTGCAGCAAAGATAACATGAGCAGCATTTAATTCTCCATCTTCTTATCCACTCCTTTATAGTGGTCTTTAGTGGCTGAGTTATTTTGACATTACTGTATATAGGCTGATCATTTTCAGAGGAGAGACAATCCTCGATTAAGGCTCACTGTTGTCTGCATGAATTACACCTTCCATAAAGCTGTAACAGGAAGGACAATCAGCTTGTATCTGTGCAGCCTTGCAGGGTATTTACTTTTTTATGCTTGTGTAAATTTGGTATGTGCCAAGGGCAAGCCTCTTACTGGATGTCTTTGCTTTTTTCAATCCTTTTTGTAATGGCAAAAAGGGCAACAGTTGAAACATTTAATGCACATATTCACGTTTGCTTGTAACAAAACCAAAATTAAAAATAATTAAAATTTCATTGCATCACCAAATCCACATGAGTAAAAAGGAATCATGAGAGCTCTGCTTGAGAGCAGACAGCTTGATGCTTGTTGCTGATTACTGCTTGCTGGACATGTCATAACAGCTGCAGGTATGAGAGTACACTGAATTATGGGTTGTTGATTTGATGAGAGAAAGAACAGAGGTGGGAGAATATTTATGGTGCTAACCATTGTGGGGTTAGGACCATAATCACATTGCTGCAAACACATGTATAATTACTTTACTGGACACTAGTATTTGTAGACAGAAAGCTCCAGTTGTTCAAACTCAGAATAAGTATGTGAAACTTTGTATAAAATTTGGTTTTACAAGCTTATATCGTTTTGCCACTTATCCAAATGCCTGGAGAAGTAGAATTTCACTCTACTGTCAACACGTTTGAGTGGGTTGCTGTGACCATACTGTGGAGTTAACAGTTTTAGGCACTTACATTAAGCTCTTCACATTCTTAGTCATCATGTAACAATATCAGAGTCATAAAGTACTATCTTGAGCCACAGGAAGAAGAAGCCCTGAATCCACTGAAGAACTGAGGCAAGATCTCTAAGCTCCTTGGAAAAATCTACCTGCCGAATACTCTCAAGAAGTGATTTCTTTTTGCCTTTTTTACTGCACTTTGTATGATGTTAAAAGTACTTGTTACTTACGTGACTTTCCTTCAACATTTGCACTGTACTCTATGTTACTGCTGACTGTTTTCAAAGCATCTCATATTTCCCCATGTTTTTCCAACCTTTATGTCAGCTATTAGTTTCTATTTCATCTTCATGAACAGCAAATCCTAGTGACCTTCTTACAAAATAATACCAGCATTCCATGGTGATTTGGAAACACACCAGGAAAAAAAGGGGAAAACAACAGTTTAAAACAATAAAAAGAAGTTTGGCTGATCAGTGGAACTTCACTTATCAGTAGGGAGCCTTAGACACTGCTGGAGAAGTTGTGTAAGGCAGGAATTGTGGAGAGGGAACAGTTTGTCCATCTTATGTATCTCATTAAAAGCACATTCATTAAGCTTTTTGAAGCAATTTACTGCATATGGATAGCATTGTTCACTAATCAATACTAATTTGTGTCATTTAGTTTTAATTTCCTTGTTATTTCATATGTCCTTTTGTCTTTGCTCTGTAGTGATTTCATTTTCCCCCACCAGGTTACATCAAAGGAAGGCCTCATTTGATCTGATCAGCAACAGGTGTGTGCAGTTTAAAATAGGGTTTGGAAAGACAGTTACTAAAGAACTAACAACAGAGATGACATGTGGCTGTGCTGTCTGGGAGGTTACATTTTACTGGTGCACAGGCACATAAAGTAAAGTTAGTCACCCAGTCGAGGACATGTTATCTCAAAATTTATTCTCAGCAATTAAAACAGAGCAACATGGAATAAGAAAAATACTCAGATCAGCTAAATGTTAAATTAAAAAGATCTTATAGAGGAGTCTGAACATGAAAGGAGGATTGTGCTGAAGCATTTTCAAGTATTTCTCAGTTATGTTGCATGTTTTCCCTGTACAGCAGGTACAGGTTTCTCCTCCACAGTCCAAAGACATGCATATTAGGTGAAATGATGATTTTAAATTGTGTGTAGATGTGAGTGCGTGTAGTTGTCTGTGTCAGCCTTGTGACTGACTAGTGAACTCACTGTCATCTGGGATATGCTTGTTTTATGGTACTACGGTTGTGTCCGTTTGTGTAGGTATTTGCCTATGCACAGACTAGAGAGAGCGGTTTTCAACCTACACAAACTTGCTCCTGTTCAGTCCTCCAAAAACCCAACAATGCGGGTAGGTTGAATGCTGATTGGCTGACAAGTGGGCTGGAAAAGGGAAGGAAGAGACACGCTTCTCCCATTCTGGAGTTCACCAGGAACGGAAGAAGCATGAAAAACATCAGCGAGCAAAAGATACAGCATGAAAAGCACAGACAGTGGCTGTAGTGGACACTTTTCATTGTTTTCAACACTCAATTTCACTTCAGCTTTTGTATGTTCTAACTTTGCTCTTTTTTCGCGGCTGGCTGATGGACCAACAGCACAAGCAAGAGTAGCCCACAGACTGGTTGTACCATGTTTTGGATATTGCCTCCATCTGGACACAGACACTATCTGCAGGTAGGTGGGCTGTCCATTACTCTGCCAATGCACTGCCAATGGAGAACCAGAGCCCATTAGGCTCTGAATTGAAGGTCTTTTTTCCTGTTGTTGCACTTGCTGAAGGTCCTGTATCCATCATACATGCATCACACATCATCATACATGTATTTATGAACAACCCAGGAACCACCAAGGCTCAAGCCTGCCATGAACTGGAACATCAGCAACACTGTCTGCAGTGAAGTGAGTTTTATGTCGCTTCACTGAGAGGCTGCTGACCAACAAAGAAGCCCCTGCTCTAAAATTGACACCTTCAAGATCAAATGAAATTTAAACCTGCCCCCATGGACAAGCCAAACCTTCTGGAGAAAATTTTAATGGTCAGACGAGACAAAGATTGAGCTATTTGGCCACAATCAAGAGGCCGCACTTACATGTTTCGGATAATCAAAAATAGAACTTGTCTGACAAAGTGAAGTAGGCTAAAAGATCACAAAAAGCAACACATTATGCCACACACGGAGTGGCCGGCCTACCAAAATTACTCCAAGAGCGCATCGAGAACTCATCCAGGAGGTCACAAAAGAACCCAGAACAATATCTAAAGAACTGATTCATGATTCAACAATAAGAAAGAGACTGGGCAAAAATGGCATCCATGGGAGAGTTCCAAGGAGAAAACCACTGCTGACCAAAATGAACACAAAGGCTCGTCTCACATTTGCCAAAACACCACTTGATGATCTCCAAGATTTTTGGGAAAATATTCTCTGCACTGATGAGACAAAAGTTGAACTTTTTGGAAGGCTTGCATCCTGTTACATCTGGTGTAAAACTAACACAGCATTTCATAAAAAGAGCATCATACCAACAGTCAAACATGGTGGTTGTAGTGTGATGGTCTGGGGCTTCTTTTCTGCTTCAGGACGTGGACAACTTGCCGTAATTGATGGAACCTGTGAGCTTGTTGGACCAAGTAGTTTTGATGACTAAACCTTGCAGCAAAATGAAAAGAAAAGTCAAAAACCACCAAACCAAAAAAAAAAAAAAGGTCTATAAACAGCAGTCCTACATTCAGTAGGAACTTGTGTCTTGGTGGAAGTCCTGACATTTATGCCACATTAACTACTATTCAGCCTTTTTATGTAGCATGTTTGTCAGTTTTTATACTTCACTCAGCGAGATGCTATTCATTACATTGAAAAATGACACTGAAGTGAAAACAAGGGATCCTTAAGCATTAGCATGTGGAGAGTTGAGAATGAGAGTATTTCTATATTAGGCTGCTCTGTGTACTGATTAAAGTGTTCAGTATTTGTTATTTATTTTATAATGCTTTGTGCTATGGTTTAAATTTAAATGATGGACAAATCAACAATTGTCAATCAATCTTAAAAAGATTAAGGTTTTTTAGTCAGATTAAGGGGTTTGGTATATTATGTCAAGGATAAATTGAGGTGTAATTCTGGTTTCAGAGTGTTTCATCATCTGGAAGTGTAGGCCTACACAGTCGATATTGGGAGGTTTTACTGCACAAGTGAAAATTATGATCTGCAGGTTGTGCTACATGAAAGCAATGAGAATTAATTATCATGGGAACCAATGATTATGCACAAAATGTCACTTCAATAGTAACTAACAGCGTGTATAGAGTTAACTAGAAATATGCGATTCTAGATTTTAACTTTATGGTTCTCAAGTTTCGAGCCAAGGCTAAAGGCTATATTTTTTTTAGAACCCTTACAAAATAATTAATTTGGATCAGTTTCAGATTCTGGATTATTATGTTTTATATTGTCATCTACTGCATTATTTTTTTATTCTGAACTGGAACAATGAAGTATTGTAAAATGGCCAAAGCTCTGATTGAATACTAACTGGCCTCCATAGCAACAACAACCTTTAATATTCATAATAAAAAATATAGTAAGGATTAGTAACAGAACACTTCACAGTTTCAATGTGTTTAAAGCAGTGGCATGTGGTAACTTTTACAGAAAGGCAAGCAGAGACGTTGACCCCCAACCCCTTCAAAAAAAGACAACAAATCTCCCTCAGCTATTTAACACACAATAAATTGGACCACATTAAAACATATAATTTCATGATTTTGTGAAGACTGTCTTTTATTCTTTTATATATTTTGGTAGGTTTTAATCAATGTCTATTTTTAGATTTCACAGGGCAAGTACTGCTTGTCTTGCACTGGTTGAAAGATTTGTTAATGTGAAGTTTAGACAGAGAAACTGAATAATTGTTGTGATTAGGACACAACATCATGAGAAGTGTGAGTCTTGTGATTGTAACAATGTAACGAACATGTACAGACACAATGAAGTGAGCTGTGTTCCCTTTGTTGCTGTGAGAGCTGGCTGTTAAGCACTGCTCCACGCTCTGTGTATTATCCTCATCATCAGGAGCTGTTTAGTATGCTGTGGGTGTAAATGGGAGATTGGCGGGGCACTGGGTTGCAGAGCGGGGCCACTCTGTCATTAATGTGCCCATTGCTGTTATCATACGCCTAATGACATCGCTCTCAGATGGCACGCTGGGAGCTCGACCGCGGGGAGCCCGGCTCAAATGTCTGCAGGCGCTGACGCCTCCTGTCATCAATTCCACATGTCTCTTCCCCAAAATCTCAAGCTTCTAGATAATGTCTTTCACGCTTCGGCAGTCTTACAGGGTTTCCCTCCTGCCTGGCCCTGAAATGGGCAAATTAATAGTTCCTTTGAAACAAATTGGAATTACACCCCTCGATGCCTTAATGTCAAAATACGAGAGCGCTGACATCCCAGGTCTGACTGCTGATGATAGATCTAAAAGCTGAGCCCCCCCCCACCACCACCACCACCACCTCACGCACACACACACACACACACACCCAGCCTGGACTGGTACAGTGCTTTGTGGTCTGTGCAAAAGGAGGCTTGTGAATGTTTCATCTTTTGCATTAAGAGGAAAACCCTTCAGCCCTGTGAAACAGAGACTGTAGAGTCTCATGAGACATTCAAATCGTTTATCACAAAGCTGTTTACATGGCAACAAAGAACTTCACCTGACAGCACTGTGTCTAAGTCTTTGATTTTTTTTTTGATATGTCCTCATTGTTATCATGGAGAATGGTTTGTAGTGTGCTTTTTATGGGCACCTCTAACACTTGTTAAATGTTAATGTTAAACTGAGGATTAATACTGTTCAACATACCACTGTTCATGATGAAATGTCATCAGACATACAATTATTTTAAGTAGCTGAAAACCAGGACTTGGTTAGCTTTGAACCAAAATACTGTTATAGTGAGTATATATAAAATACACCTAAAAATGTTGTGATATGCCTCCCTGCAAATGGTGGTCAAGAAACAGATTGCTCCACATATGGCTCCAAATCCTATATTGCAACACCACAATTTTGTAATACAAGCTTGTTTTTTAGCCTCCAAGGCAACCCTGATGAAATCACTATGACATCTTCAGGCTGATTCTTCTGAAACTTGAAAGTTTCTTCCAGTTTTCCACAGGGAGCATAGTGCTAAATGATGAGTGGAGGTCACTTATAAGAGCTGGTCAGATCTGTGATCAGACCAGACTGAAATCACAGAACTTTACTCTGGTATGAAACTGCAAAGCCTACCGTTGAAGCAATGGCTTGCTGTAAAATAAATAAAAGCTGTGTAGTCCCTTATAATTTTATATAACCCTGTTTCCAGTATAAAGAAATGTTACACATATATTGAGGCAGATGTGGCTCATGAGGTAGCACAGTTGTTCAATCCCAGGCTCCCCAAATTACCCTCAATGCATCCATCTCTGTGTGAGTGATAGATAAAATGCATTGAATAAAGCACTGGAAGAGTATGAATGGTAGGTAAGAATAGGAAAGCAATATATAAATACCAGTCCATTTACCATTATTTATATGTTGATTGAACTGTCTTAGCTAGTTAGCTTTCTAACTCGCAAGCTTGAAAGACAGCTCTCTCTGGCTGGCTAGTGATATCGTGCTGTAGCTTGGCACATACGGAAGTGTTAATGAGAACTTGATTTCCATCCCGGCCACAGCAATACTTGACGCTGAGAATACCACTGCTTTTTGAAATAACAAAGGCAGCATAAGAAGGTAGACGGACTGTGGACTAGGCAACAGCAGTCCTATGTTTTTTGTCTATTTTGCTAGACATGTTTTTATAAGGCTGAAAATCCCATTGCCAATGCATATACCAGAACAGAAGCAAGGGTGAAATAAACGCTCCCCAACCACAGCTAACCAGCACCATTTACTAACTAGTCTGAACCCTAGTCTTTTAACATAGTTCTCGTAGGTACTTATGCACTGATTACACCAGATCTAAAAGGAAAGCAGAAATATGTAACCGTCTGGCAATCATGCAAATGCTTTCAAAACACTGTCGTCATCCATGTTCACCACACTAAAGTGAAGACAACCTCATTGGTCTTCATCGTTTTTAAACATGTACTACAGCCCTTTTCTAGGCGTCACCCAACAGAGCTGCATGTTAGAATTCAAATTACGTCACCACTGGATCAGCCATTAACCGGTCTTTAATCTGCCAGCTCCCTTGTACAAAGCACATCTGATTCTGGATTGCAGCTATATGCAGCTAATGATCTGATGGATTCACCACTGCGGAGTGGTCGTAATGTGTGCTGCCTCTGCACTCTATCCATGCAGCTCCCTCGCCACAGAGTATTTACAGTAGTGTGAAGCAGTCATAGTGAAGCTGAATATTTCCTTCTGTGTACTACATGTGAGAAAAGATACCAGCCTGATTCTTCTGAA
The DNA here is from genome assembly GCA_015106735.1 of Paratilapia polleni. Taxonomy (NCBI): domain Eukaryota; kingdom Metazoa; phylum Chordata; class Actinopteri; order Cichliformes; family Cichlidae; genus Paratilapia; species Paratilapia polleni. The sequence goes on from VUQI01016711.1 coordinate 13,684, forward strand.
ACTCATGCATGACATAGGGTCTATTGAGGATTCATTTTAACATACAGTACAAAAGGCTTATACATGGCTTATACAAACTGTAGTGTGGCTATACTCACCACAAAAACGTGGTACATCTCAAACAAATGTGTTTGCCAACCAAACAAAATTGGAACTAATGCTTTTAATTTTCAATTTCAACCAAAACAGACACAGTTATCTGTCTAAACAACAAAATACGATATTGTGTGGACTCCCAAATGCCTCTGAATATTCTGGACAAGCCCCCATTTATCACAAACAGACTCAAGTATAATAAAAGGGAATTAATTAAAACTAAAATAAGAAGGAGTATGTGAAAATCAGCAATATTAGCAAAGCAAGTAATGAGAAAATATGTTGTGTGCTGTGGGGTTATTGAAGGTACAAACACAAAAGAATCCACAGAGTAATGTTCAACCTGAAAAAAAGGGGGGAAAAAATATGCAAAACAGTATCACTGATATTTGTTATACTACATTTGAGACACATTGGCTTGTATAGTACTGTCTGGTAAAGTTGGGTAATCATAGGAGGAGAAAGTAATCTGGGTTCTATGGTATTATCCTGAGTTTTATTCTGGCTTTATATAAAATATAAATTTCTTGCTTTTTTGTAACTAATGCTTTCCGATGTTGTGTTACTACAGTCACTAAACAGGCTAATAACCCCATTTAAATAGAGAATGAGACCTTGAATGTGTGTAAGTGAGTGCAAGTAAGAGAGGCAAAGCTTTTTTGCAATTCATATTTATTGGCACTTTAAGGGATAAATCCAGATTTACTGTGAGAATCTCACAGTTCTTTAGCCTGACCATGGTCTCTGGTCAAATCTAATGATTCATTTGCTCTCTGTTAACAGTCATAGAAACTAAAAGTGGTCATCACTTTGCATCATTTCTGAGGTTGGGGATCATGTAGCAGTTGAACACTTTTGCTGCATCTTTGGCCTCAATTAATGTTATATTTTCAGTTGCTAAGTGAGTGATGATTCCCAGGGAGCACAGAAATTTAGTCTGGACTACAAGCAGGTCGAACAACCATCTGGCTAGGAAAAAGAAGTAAGAGTTCCAAACTAATTCTACTTTACAAAGTATGTAAATACAATCTCTGAGTAGACACATTTCCTAAACATGGAAGATTTTTATTAGAAATCCAATGACAAAATATATGTAGCATATGAAGTTTTCTATTACTTAAAATCAAAGTAACTAAATTCATGTAACTAAATAATTAAGTGAGAAAATAAGTTGATATTTCAAAGGGGAAAAGTAAGAAGGTATGAATACAATACAAAAATAAAATGCTCCGGTCAAATGTAGAGTGAAAGTTGTTTGAAGAAAGCCATTACTGCTGACGTGTGACTGGTGTAAGCATGCTCAGCAGGGAAGAGGAGGTGCTCTATGGGCTCTGAGAAAAAAGCTCAGTCACACAAAGCTAGCTTCATCTTGTAAACAGGACACTGAGCATACTCTGAGTGATGATCATAAGTGTATGAAAATAGAGTAAGAGTCACACATAACACTGCTGTAGAAGGAGCACAGTGCTGTGTGTTTCTGTGTATGTGTGTTTGTGTGTGTATGTGTGCTCATGCGCTGGATGCTTTAATGTGCTTCACAAGGCCATCCATAAAAAGTACAAACTCTACCCTTGAAAGTAAAGATATCAACATTTGAATAGTGTTTTCTAAAATACACCTCTGGTTGCTAAACTAAAATGGAAGCTAAAAGCTGGCTGTCTACAAACTTTGGGAGGCTAGTAGAAAGTTACATGTGCTATAGTCTGAACAGAAAAAGCAGAGTGAAGGTTCAGCCATAGAGAAGGTGTGTTTGTGTCCTCTCTCTCAGGGTTAGTTTGGAATCACCTGCTCTGCTGTTTCCTCTTTAACTGACTCATCTTCCTCCAGCTGCTGTTCCTCTTCCTCCTGCAAAGACAGCACACTTTTATAAACAGCATATACACAAGAACCACCATGGCTCTTCACTAATGTTCTCTGCATGCTCGTGCACCATTTTCTCCAGGAGCTTCAGTTTCTCCTGTCGTCAAAGAACATTAGGCAAATGCTGCCTATCTTGGCCCACGATACTCTGGCCAAAAACGATTCTAAATCTGAAGAGTTCTATTTCTTGGTTAAAAAACAGTAAAAAAAAAAAAAAAAAAAAAAAAAAAAAAGGGAAAAAAATAAAAAAAAAAAAAAAAAAAAAAAAAAAAATGCAATCAAGAGGGAACAACTTAATCAGCACTTAAATATGGTAAAATCAAGGAATGGCAGCTTTTAATGGAAATGACCTGTGTCTGCCACCAACTGCAGAAATATTCAGTATGTACACAAATAAACTCAAATTAGCTGCCGTTCAGCTCCTTGGTGTACAAAGCCAGAGTACCAAGTGGTTACAAAAGTACCTGGTACACTGGACTTTGATCTGGCATCAAAGTCCAGTGAGAAAATAAGAAAAGAAGAGATTTAGCAAATGTGTTTGACAATTATCCATTTTAACTTTTGACACAAAAGAAGAATTCAAAGTATCAGTCACAGGCTTTTGGACATTCAGATATAATAGCAGTCAAATGTTTTGATACACTACTCATTCAAAATATTACTTTATTTTCTACTAAAGATTGGCCTATCCGATGCTCAGTATTAGTTGGATACTGGCCAGATACACTATATTGCCAAAAGTATTCACTCGTCTGCCTTCACACGCATATGAACTTGAGTGATGTCCCATTCTTAATCCTTAGGGTTTAATATGATGTCGGCCCACCCTTTGCAGCTATAACAGCTTCAACTCTTCTGGGAAGGCTTTCCACAAGGTTTAGGAGTGTGTTTATGGGAATTTATGACCATTCTTCCAGAAGCGCATTTGTGAGGTCAGACACTGATGTTGGACGAGAAGGCCTGGCTC
>VUQI01016714.1:4984-21839 GCA_015106735.1 Paratilapia polleni
TTTCTACATCAGAGTACTGCAGAACAGCGCTGGTTAGCACGGCTGTTAGCATTTTACTATCCCGTTCGCTCATTTACAACAGGAGAGGGCAGCCGTCTGTCAGAGCTGCAGCCCTGGGTGGACTGCTAACTGCTGTTGTACATTAATAAAATAAGAAAAATATGTTTAATAGTAAGCTAAAGGCAATGGATAAATTGCTGAAACAGTTTGCTAAAAGCTGCTAACAGTAACAGATAAGTAGTTAGATTTAACAAATAAACGGTTACATTAGTATTTAGTTAACATTAACGGATAAGCTAAGCTAATGGGTAATGGGTTAAAGTCATTGGGTAAAAGTAATTAAACTGAAATAGCTATGTCCAGTGGATAAATAAAATATTCAGCTAAAGGTAAAGGATAAACAACCGAAATAGTTAAAAGTAACGGGTATATAATTTACTTAAAGTAACAGAAAAACTGTTTAATGTGAAAGTGGTTGCATGAGTGAGTTAAAAGTAAGAGAAGAACCGTTAAAGTAGGTCAAAGAAACATAAATAATTAGCTAAAAGTAACAAATGATTAGCTTAAAGTAATAGAAAAGTACTTAAAATGTTAAGCTAAAGGTAATGGCTGAAATGGCTAAAGCTAATGAATAAACGGTGGAAATGGTTCGCTAAATGTAGCAGATAAATAGTTAAAACACTGATCTGTATGAATAGCTTAAAGTAACAGATGGATGAAACTTTTAGCTAAAGGTAATGAAATAAACAGCTAACTGCAAGTAATGGAAAAGTAGTTTAAGTTGTTGGTTAAGAGTAATTAGTGAATGAAATGACCAGCGTTGAGGGTTGCAGTAAAAATCCAAATTTGATGGACTAAACCCTGACATTCAGCTGTGGTGTTGTAAATGAAGCAACAACAGCCAGTTTGTGTAGTGACTCAGTTAATAAGAGTGTGTTTGGGGCATTTGGTGGTGCTGATGGAGGTGTGTTGGAGCTCATCTGATGGTGTCAGTCTGTGGAGGCTGTAACATAAATTCTGCTCTTTAAGCTGATAAATTACAGCAAACACTGAGTCCTCAGCTTCACATGTGAGCTTTGTAGTCCTGTTGAGTCAGTGTTTTACCTTTTTGAGTGAGTCGCTCTTGAACGGTCTCTGTTCTGCTGTTTGTAGAAGTGAGATGTCAAAGTTTGTGTGAGAGGAGAAGAAGAAGAGGAGGAAATGTGGCAGCCATATGCTGCCGTTGTTTGTTTGCTCCGGCTGTTGCTTCTAATTAGCGGCGCTGCGATGTGCTGCCAGGTTGCCTGAGCTCTTGTGAGCGCGCTCAGTATCCACAGTGAGTCTGCCCAGCCCCCCATCTGTGCAGCGCTGGCTGGAGAAAATGCTCTATGATGGGACCTGGTCTGATTCTGTGCTCGTCCCTTTTGTTTTACAGGAGCTTACTGTATGGATTCACTTTCAGTGTCTGTTGATCAGTTTGATGCTGGTTTTGAACATGTTGGAAGTTGGGTTAACGCTGCGGTGTAAACAGACGGTTTATAAACTCATCAGAAATCCTCCTCCTGGGATCAACGTTTAAATTCTTCTTCTTTATTTACTTCTTCCTTGGTCTCCTTTTTCTTCTTGCTTATTTTTTCATCTTTCTTTTTTTTCCCTGTTAATCCTTGTTTTCTTCCTCTTGCTTATTTTCTTCTTTCTTCTTTTCCTCATGCTAATTTTCTTATTCTTTATTGCCATTTTCTTACTCTTCTTCTTCTTTCTCGTCTTCTTCCTCCTTATTTTCCTCTTCCTTACTTTCTTCTTTTCTTCTGCCTCTTCTGCTCTTCTCCTTCCTTATCATTTTTTCATTTTCCTTCTCTATCTCCTTATCGTCTTCCACTCCTTGATTTTTTTTTTCTTCCTTGTTTTCTACTTCTTCTTTGTCTTGTTTTTCCTTAGCTTCTTCTTCCTTGTGTTCTTCCTCCTCTTCTTCTTCGTCCTTGATTTCTTCTGTTTTTTCCTTCTCACTTTTATTCCTGTTTTTATTTTAATTTTTCTTGCTGTTTTTGTCCTCTTCTTCCCTCTGTTTGATTACTTCTTTTTCCTTGTTTTCTTCCCCTTCTCATGTTTTTCTTCTTCCTCATTATCTTCTTCCTCCTCTTTTTCTTCTTCCTTGACTTCTTCCTGTTCCTCGCCCTTGTTTTCTTCTTCCTTGCTGTTTGTCTTACCTTCTTCCTTGGTGTCTTCTTTCCTGTTTTCTTCCTCTTCAGCTTATTTTCTTCATCTTCCTCCCTGTGTTCCTCTTCTCTGTTGTTGTTTTTTAATCATCTTCCTTCCTTCTTTCCTGTTTGTCTTCGTTGCTTTTTTCCTCTTCATTATTTTTCTTCTTCCTTGTTTTATCTCCCTATTTCCTTTTTCTCATCCTTATTTTCTTCCTCTTCCTCCTCAGTGCTTACTACTTCTTCCCAGTGACTTTCGTCTTCTTTTCCCTCCTTCCAGACTAAAATTTCTCACCTTCCGTCTTCAGGTGATGAACATGGACGGGACAGGGCGACGGTTGCTGGTGGAGGACAAACTTCCTCACATCTTTGGCTTCACCCTGTTGGGAGACTACATCTACTGGACGGACTGGCAGCGGCGCAGCATCGAGCGCGTCCACAAACACACCGCAGCGAGAGAGTTCATCATCGACCAGCTGCCTGACCTCATGGGGCTCAAGGCCACAAATGTACACGAAGCCTTCGGTGAGTCCAGCTGATTATAGCCGATCATATGTCGGGACTCCAGGAAGTAGACCTGTCCATTTTCTCCTCACATGGTAACCCTTTGCCTCACCTGCTCAGGTACGAACCCGTGTGCGGAGGATAACGGCGGCTGCAGCCACCTCTGCCTCTACAAACCTCAAGGCGTGCAGTGCGGCTGTCCCATCGGCCTGGAGCTCATCGCCGACATGAAGACCTGCATCGTCCCCGAGGCCTTCCTGCTCTTCTCCCGCCACACCGACATCCGCCGCATCTCCCTGGAAACCAACAGCAACAACGTGGCTATCCCGCTCACCGGCGTCAAAGAGGCTTCAGCGCTCGACTTTGATGTCACAGACAACCGCATCTACTGGACGGACATCACTCTGAAGGTGGGGCTTATTTCTGCATGCCAGCTCTTCTTCATCTTCCTCATTTTCTTCTCCCGTTACTTCTTTTTGTTCATTGTTTTCTTTCTTTTCTTTTTCTTTTCATCTTCTGCTTTTGTTCCTTTTCTTTCTTCTTACTTGTTATCTTCTTTTTATTCTTCATCAGTTATTTTTCCTCTCCCTTTTCCTTTTCCTACCCATTCGTTGTTCTTCTTCTTCTGTTGTCACATGTCTTGTCTGTAATCTTGTTTGTTTTCTTCTGTGCTCTCTAACAGTTGAGTTCATGGTGAGGGGAGAAACTCAGTTGCGAACTGCTGTTGTTTTTCCAGTCTTTAATCTGACCTCTGACCCCTGCAGACCATCAGCCGGGCCTTCATGAATGGCAGCGCTCTGGAGCACGTAGTGGAATTCGGTCTGGACTATCCGGAGGGGATGGCGGTGGACTGGCTGGGGAAGAACCTGTACTGGGCCGACACCGGTACGAACCGCATCGAGGTGGCCAAACTGGATGGGCAGCACCGGCAGGTCCTGGTCTGGAAGGATCTGGATAGTCCCAGAGCTCTGGCTCTGGATCCGGCTGAAGGGTGAGAACTTCAGGAAACTGTCTGCAGGTCTGAATGATAAATTGAGGTCTGTGCTGACCCGTGTCCTCACCGCAGGTACATGTACTGGACTGAGTGGGGCGGGAAGCCAAAGATTGACCGAGCGGCAATGGACGGCACGGGCCGGATCACTCTGGTGGCCGACGTGGGACGAGCCAACGGACTCACAATTGACTACGCAGAGCGCCGCCTGTACTGGACGGACCTGGACACGACGCTGATCGAGTCCTCCAACATGCTTGGTAATCAGAGTGAAAAAGTCTCAGCCTGGTAACAGCCGCTGCTTAGCTGATGGTGACCCACAGTGACCCGTTTCAGCTCGTTCAGAGGTTTTTGTATAAAAACAGGTGTTTAAATTTTCTCAATATAAACACGGTTGGATTGCTTAGTTTCTCCACAGGTTAAAGAAGTCATGAGCACCAGAGTGCAATTCATTCAGAATTACTGGCTTCATAAAACTAATATACAGAAAAACTGGGTCAGCTCCTGACCTTTGAGGGTCATAGTCTAATTATGTGTCCTTGATTATTTCTGGGCCTGTAGTCTGTAAAGGTACACAGATTAAAATTAAGTATATATGAAATTATTCCAAGTTGGAAACATTTTCAGTTAACATCCACCAGTCGCTGTCTGACAGCTTTGTTCAGAAAATATAAAACTGAACTTCTCGACATGAAAACATTTTCTCAGAAGTGTGCCCACAATTTCTGTTTAGTTTCCAGACAGCCCATCTGGTACAGCAAATATTCCCAGTTTGGACAGCCAGTTAGCCGAGTCATTACTGGCTTTCAACACGTTGATCAGTCACAATTGTAGCCAATCATTTTCCCTTTGCAGCAGCAGCAGTAATCATGGGTAGTTTGGTTGGATTTCAGCCGAGCTGTATGAGTGTGTATTGCCAGGAATTCACTTGTTTTAAATGGCAGAATAATTAGCATCGAGAGAAAGCCAGCATGAATGTTATGATGATGAAACGTTTTATAATCAAAATGCTTCGCTTTGTTTTTTTCAGTCTCACAGAGCTGAGTAAAAGCAAAAATGTGGACATTTGGGGACATTTTAGAGACATTCAGTGATGTCACAAACTTGGTCTGTTTCTCACACGTTAGACTCACAGGTCTGAAATCTCTCACAGCTTTGGATGACAAGGAGAAGAAAGGATGTGGAGATTTTCACAGATCCGGTATAATTCGTGTTCTAGTTACTGTGACTTGGATATGACTAGTTCGAGTCAAGGCCCCAAAAAAACTTTTTTTCTTTTTTCTTTTTTTGGCGAGTAATATTTGAGCAGATTTAGCTCAGGCTGTTTTTTAACCACATGACAAACATTTTCAGAAACTAGAAGATTTGATGTTTTAAATGAAGTATCGGGTCGAGTGAGCACAAAAACTTTGCACTGTGTGGACACTGTGTTGCTTTTGACTTTCAGAGGGATCATTCAGTTTGTCAATATGGTGGAAATCATGGCACAGCAGTTGTTTAACTCTTGGGGATTTTTTTTTGAAGTCATGGTTACGTGGCGACAAAAACTTCAAACACTGGTGATTATTTGAATAAAATGGTAGAAAATGTCAGAGTTTTTACTTCATTCTTCTTCTTCAGGTCTGGACCGCGAGGTGATCGCTGACGACCTCCCTCACCCATTCGGCCTCACCCAGTATCAGGACTACATCTACTGGACAGACTGGAGTCAGCGCAGCATCGAGCGTGCCAACAAGACCAGCGGGCAGAACCGCACCGTCATCCAGGGCCACCTGGACTACGTCATGGACATCTTGGTGTTCCACTCGTCCAGACAGGGCGGCTGGAACGCCTGCGCCTCCACCAACGGTCATTGCTCCCACCTCTGCCTCGCCGTCCCCGTCAGCAGCTTCGTCTGCGGCTGCCCTGCCCACTTTTCCCTCAACTACGACAACAAGACCTGCAGTGGTGAGGAGAGTTTAACAGCAAAAATAACAATTAAAGATGCATGCAAGAATGTTAAACCTCAGCAGAGTCTGAGATGTCCCATAAAGGCCACCATCCAGAAGTAAACCTACCTTCACCTTTGTCTCCTGTTTAGCAATCATTACATCCTACAAAGGGAGCTAGCGAGCCTTTTGTCTGACGTGTTTCTCTGTGTTTCAGCTCCCACATCCTTCCTGCTCTTCAGCCAGAAGACGGCAATCAACCGCATGGTGATAGACGAGCAGCAGAGCCCCGACATCATCCTGCCCATCCACAACCTGAGGAACGTCCGTGCCATCGACTACGACCCGCTGGACAAGCAGCTGTACTGGATCGACTCCAAGCAAAACGTCATCCGCCGCGCTCAGGAGGACGGGAACCAGGTACGGCGTCCGTTGGAAAAACTAGAACTGTGGGCGGTCCCTGGGAATAATTCAGATTCAGATTCTTTATTGGCTGTCAGATCAAGAACTGCAGCGACAGACTGAAACAGTAATTCAAGTTCATTTTTAACTCGTTGTAGTGTGTGTGTGTGTGTGTGTGTGTTCAAAAAGGACGATTACACAATCAAGTGTGATGGTATTTAAATATCATGGTTACGGTGTTACCCCTAGCACTGAAATTTGTCCCCTGCATTCTTCTGGGATGGAAGATATTCAGGCAGTATATCAATAATTTGGAAATCAGTCCGTCTCAGCACTGAGTTTTCAAAGTATGACAATGCTTTGGGTCCCACAATCCTAAATACTAAGAGTACACCAATCACAGTACACATGACGCGGGACGCACAAAACAGTCGAGTCACTGCATTTGAAATCAAGCAAATGTTAGTATATTTTGTGAAATTAAATTACATTTTTTTCCTTCATACTACGAATATTTCCAGAATTACAGGCCGAGCATTTTTTTCCCTCATAACTTCATAAGTGCACATTTAAACTCTGTTAAAAACTGCAACCAGATCAGTTTTACACCCACTCAGTGTCACAATCTAAAGCCAAAATCTGGTTTTGATTCAGAACAATTTTTTTTCTATAACCAGCTCTGAGCATCAGTATCATGGGATTTATTGTAGTTTCTGTAAACTGCACCAGTTTAATGTCCGACATTTCAGTCATTTGTCTTCGAGTTGGACTGAAAGTAAACACAGATGGAAGGAAACTTTAAACCTGCTGCTTTCTCAGGAGAGTTTGGCCTGTTCGAGCCTGAATGCACCCCTAAATAAATGACGCTAACGACCTTAGTGACAGCGTCCGCAGAGAGGAGGTTCGTTTGTCAGCGTGTGCAAACGATATGTCGCCAGTTTGATGGAGGGAGGGTGTTTTTGGTGGCGTTTTGGACCTTTTGAGTGTTGATAACAGTTTGGTTGTGGGGGGCAGTAAAACAACCTTTATTTGCCTTTTATAAAGAAAATGTTTCAAACTGGTTTGTTTTCCAGAGCATGACGGTGGTGTCGAGCTCTCTGAGCGGACACAGTCAGGGTCTGCAGCTGTACGACCTCAGCATCGACATCTACAGCCGCTTCATCTACTGGACCAGCGAGGTCACCAACGTCATCAATGTCACCCGCACGGATGGCAGCAGAGTTGGCGTGGTGCTGCGGGGCGAGCACGACAAGCCGCGGGCCATCGTCGTCAACCCAGAGAGAGGGTCAGTGTCACCGAGGCTTCATCATCATCATCATCATCAGGCCACTTTTTTCAGGCTGGAACACAGAAAATTTATTTTCAAAGAAAACAAATCAGTAAATAACAAAGTACTTAAAATGTCATAACTGTCACAGTAGATAATTTTCAGATTCTTATTGAAGCTTTTCTTAAACACAGTGACACATTTTTTATTTAAAAATGTAAAATTTTTACATTTAATCGGATCTGTTTTTCTTCCTTTATGACTCCAAATCCTCGTACTGAAGACAAAATTTGTTTCTGCGACACACAGTGATGCCTATTGTCAGGGTTTTAGTGAAATCTATTTATTGTTTTTACTCTCTAAAACTTCTAAACAAGGGTAAAGTGATCTGAACTGCTGCTTTGATTCAGTTGCAAATTTTTAAAGCAAAAGTTTCTCAGAGAGAAACTGGAGTTTGGTGAAACTTGGAGTCCCTGAACTGGACCTCTGGACCGTGTTTGTGCTGTTGGAGCCTTTTGGAGCATTTTTAATGCAATTATCTGACCAATAATATGGGTGCTGTGCGGTTAATTGGACTAACAGACCGTCCAAGAAGTCTGAGCTCCAGTTTCAAATACTAGGATTTTATTTGGATGTTACTTCACACTAATTGGCAGCAGTCTGTGTCTGTGTGATGCTCCCATACAGTCGAAGGATTCGTGTTTCTAAAATCTTTCAGCACAGGACAAATCTTACAATAATATAAAAAAAATGTCTGTTTGCTCCTTCAACACAATCAGGAGCTCAGCAACTGAAATTGGCACACAGGTACAACTTAGTCTCCTGAAGGTTGTTGTCTGTATCAGACGCTATGACATCATCATCTTGCCTATCAACCAGCTACCAGCATGCTAAAATGACCCATTTGTGTTTATGCACCTACAGCACATTATAAAAGCATCGTATCATTTCCATTATGCATGATCTATTATGACGTGAGCATCTTGCTGTGTAAACTCCTAACAACGCACTAAAACGCAGAGCAAACAGTACTGTAGCATGGGCATGTACTGGTAATATCAATAAACTGGAACAAATTCTTCATCTTCTGTGTTTAAATCCCCTCCAGAATTTTTAAAACTAAAATCTGCTCTGGATTAAACCTTTAAACAGCTGAGAAACACTTGAATAATAAACATTGTAAACATGATTCCTGGTTATAAATCAGGACACGTGCATCTACATTATTAAGTCTTTATGTGCTGAATAGTGAGAATACTAACAGACCTGCAGGTGCAGGAAATACTTTGACTTTTATCCTCCTTTGTTTCTGTAATTAATCTGATTTAAATCCAGAAAAAGTCACCTGATCCACTTGCAGGTTGTCTGTACGGCGGTGTGTCTGCCTGCTGCCTTTAATCGCTCTAATTTGTCCTCCGTGTTTGTTCTGTCGGGCTGCTGAAGCAGCTGCAGCTCGGCGGGTCCGAGTCGCTCGCTTCGAGCCATAATTGCAGGTTTGTTTCGGGCTGTGCGGTCAAGAGATGAAGTCTGCAGATGTTCTGGTTAACTTCAGAGCTCCGAGAGGGAAAACATGCACAGACCTCCACAGTCTGCATCCTCACAGCCGATCTGTTGTGTCCCTGCAGGTACATGTACTTCACCAACCTAATGGAGCGTTCCCCAAAGATTGAGCGGGCGGCGCTGGATGGGACGGAGCGCGAGGTGCTCTTCTTCAGCGGCCTGGGGAAACCCGTCGCTCTGGCAATCGATAACGAGGTGGGGAAGCTGTTCTGGGTCGACTCGGACCTGCGGCGCATCGAGAGCAGCGACCTCTCCGGTGAGTCAGGGCCCGCCGGGTCCGATTCAGTTTTTGTTGTCCAAATATTTTACTGTTCTCTGATGGAAGCGTGTTTGCTGCAGCTCATCTGGAGGCTCAGAGTTCACCTTGAATAAATGAGTGTATTTTCTTCTTGCAGAGGAGTCCCTAAAGTTTTAAAATAAAGTTTGTTTTTTTTCTTTTAAAGGGAGTGATTTATTTTAAAGAGAAGCTTAAACCTGCTGCAGATTCAGAATTACATCAAATCTTTTCCTCAGGATCCTGCATTTGAACTAATTTTCAGCAGGACAATCCTAAAGAGGAAGTAAATAAACCTTGATGAATGTCAGAAATCAGTGGGAGGGCGGGTTTGGCATGGAGCCCAGTGTTCAGCACATTCCTGTGATTCTCCGGCGCCTCTCGCTGGCTGACAGGAATGTAAACATCAGAGCTGTAAATGGTGCAAACTCCTCGGATGTTTCATAGATTCTGTATTTGCTTGGTGGCTGTCAGGAAGCGTTCTCTGAAAGACAAGCAGATTGTAGCTGCAGGAGGCTGTGAATCCCTTTTCTTTGCGATTTTGTGTCTCTGGGACTCCGCCTTGTTTTATAGAAACTGGGCGAGCACATGGAGTGATCATCTTCTCTCTGAGGCAAAAAGACTTGATGCGAGCTGACTGCCAATCACATTAGATCTGAGTTTAACTGGCTGGGGAAAAGAAGCAGATTTTAATGTCGTAATAGACGTCGGGGTTGCTTAACCTGTAACCATCCACCTATTTTAAGTGACATGCCCAAACAGAAGAGCTTGTAACAGAGGAAGTGTTCACAGGGGTGAATCTTGTGTTTTATGTTCACACAGTTGCCTTTAAATACATTTTGTTGTTGAAAATGTTATAAATGTCTGTTGCATCTCGTTTTCGATGGCGTCCAAACAGACATACACATACAATACACAGCACAGTACACTGCTGATAAATTAAGGGAACACTCGATCATCTCAGTATGACACAAAGTCAGTTAAACTTCTGCTGGTTGCATGAGATGATACCTGCAGCCCATTCAGGTTGCACAGGTAGTCGAGCTCCTTCAGGCACATCCATGCGTGCCATCGCAAGAAGGTTTGCTGTCTCCCCAGCACAGTCTGAAGGGTGTGGAGGAGATACCAGGTGACAGGCTGTTACATGAGGAGAGCTGGACAGGGCCGTAGAAAGGCATCAACCCAGCAGCAGGACCGGTATCTGCTCCTTTGTGTGAGGAGGAACAGGAGGTGCACTGCCAGAGCCCTACAAAATAAACCTCCAGCGGGCACTCATGCACGTTTCTGACCAAACTGCCACAGATCAACACCGTGGAGCTCAGTTGGCTTTTGCCAGAGACAGTCATTAATCAGATTGTTTGAAATGTGTATGTCATAGTGTCTTTCGTGAGTTTTTATTTCCAATCCATGGAAGGTGAACAGGAAGTTGTCTTACTGTCACAGCTCAGAACTGACATGAAAACAGAAATCTTTGAATTAGAAACAAAGTTGGAGGAGATTAACAGAACGGACACAAAAGCTTCATTAAACAGTCATTTGTTGGTTAAATTTTGGTCCCTGAAACAATAAAAGGTGTGTTTGAAGATCAGTGTGGACCTCTGAATGTTCAGCTCTGAGCAGCTCACTCGCTCTCGAATTTTTAATAAAAAGGCTCCAGAAGAGTTTGATGGCTGTTGACCTCAGTGCATCGCTCTCCACCCTCCTGCCTCCCCTCTGCCTCACCCCTCTGCCTCGCCCCTCAGTTTCTCTCCCATTTCTTTGCTCCTAAAGTTTTTTGCCCTACAACCTTGTTTTTTTCCCCCCTGGTGCTTTTAAAAAAAAAAAAAAAAAAGGAGCCAATCGGATCGTGATCGCGGACTCGAACATCCTGCAGCCGGTCGGCCTGACGGTCTTCGGGAACCACTTGTACTGGATTGACAAGCAGCAGCAGATGATTGAACGCATCGACAAGACGACGAGGGAGGGGCGGACCAAGATCCAGGCCCGCATCGCCTCCCTGAGTGACATCCACGCCGTTCACGAGCTCGACATGAAGGAGTACAGTGAGTGCGCTTTACTCAGACGATTGACGGGTCCCAGCTCCTCAAACTGAAACTGCACTCACCTGAGCCCTGTGTTTTCCAGGTAACCACCCGTGTACGTGGGAGAATGGCGGCTGCTCCCACATCTGCATTGTGAAAGGAGACGGGACGACCCGCTGCTCGTGTCCCGTCCACCTGGTGCTGCTGCCCGACGAGCTGTCCTGCGGAGGTAAAACATAAAATGATCTATGTCAGTATTACCGAGGCTCACTAATTTTCATGCTGGTTTATACTTTAAATGTCAGCTGTGAAGTACTCAGGGGCATTCAAGGGTACAGATGAAAATAACTCAAAAAATTAAGAGCAGAAATGTACTACTGTAGACTCCACTGGAAGATTTATGCAAAATTAAGACCTCATTCCTCTTAAAAGGATTTCTTAGCCTTTAAATCCACCTTTCAGAGGTCTTAACCTGCTGCAGAGATTCAGGTTTATGGCTGTGACTTTCATCAGATAGAATTAGATTATATCCAGTTTCAGTTTGATAAACGAAGCAGGCAGGTGTCTACAGCTGTAGAGATATTAGAGAATATTTGATAAGAGAAACTGAACTTGTAAATTTTGTTGGTGTCTTAATCTGATCAGAAAGGTTATAAAAAGGGTAAACCATCCCATAAGCAGTCTGTCTCCATATTGTTTGGTTAAATCTGCCTCCACTCAAAGGAAAACACTAAAGTTTGATTGGTCGGCATCCCTGTCCTCCTCAGAGCCCCCCACCTGTTCGCCGGAGCAGTTCTCCTGCACGTCCGGCGAGGTGGACTGCATCCCGCAGGCTTGGCGGTGCGACGGTTACACCGAGTGTGACGATGGCAGCGACGAGGAGGACTGTCCGGTTTGCTCCGAGTCCGAGTTCCAGTGCGACAGCCGGCAGTGCATCGACCTGAGCCTTCGCTGCAACGGCGAGATCAACTGCCAGGACCTCTCCGACGAGAACAAGTGTGAAGGTGAGGCGGGAAAGGCGGAAGCTTTAAGGTTGGAGTGCTGCCAGGAACGTTTTAATTCATCAGTCAGGACATGATTCACAGACAAAAAGAGCAGAAACTGTTGGGGTGTTTGGAGCTTCTTAAAATGCCTTAAATTCGGTTTGGAGGAGGACTCTGATCCACGCTGCGTCCGCAGGAGAGCAGTGAAACCGTTAACCTCAGTAACTTACAGCCACGAATGATTTAGCCCGAACTAATTAGAGGACGTAAGTGGGCGATGTGAGTGGAGCTGATAAAATGGATTTTAGTTTTTAAAGGCTTGAAAATTCAACTCTTTCAGGTTGTTTTTATATGTGTGAAAACTGTTAACAGTTACAGTAGGCTAAGGAGACTCATTAGCATTGATAACAAAAAAAAACAACAAAAACCTTAATAAAAATTTCCCAGATGGCTTTGCCTGGCGGGGGCAATTTAGGGACAGGGTGATGAAGAAAGAGACAGCTCATCAGTTTACAGAAATGAAAGAATTTTAAAGGCAAATGGTTTGAGAATTACGATTACTTTTGGTGATTAATGCGAGTGCTTTAAATTACATTTATCATTCAGGTCTTAAAGTCCAAAATTGAACTTCTTTATACCCGTAGACTCTTCTCATTTCAATAAAGTTACTGCTTGAAATGTGAAAAAGAGCCACGGGGTTTAAAGATAAAAATCAGAGGCCTGACCGAAGAGAGAGGCTGACGAGCGTCTTCTGACGAGTTTTTAAATGTTTGTCTGCAGTTCGGTGTCCTGCTGATCAGTTCACCTGCTTCAACGGTCAGTGTATCGGAAAGCACAAGAAGTGCGACCACAACACGGACTGCACGGACAACTCGGACGAGATCGGCTGCTGTGAGTCTCCAAACAGAAACACCCAAAAGATCTGAGCACTTTGACCGTTAAATCTGATGCAGTTTATTTTAAGTTTGTATTGGATAAATTCTGTTCCGATGCACTGATGGGAACATTTCTTCTGTGGTGGTTGTGTTACAGTCCTTAGGAGATATGAATTTTATGTTAATATCAGTAAAACAGTGAAACAGAAACAGTTATGACATGTACGACTTACTGGTGGAGAAGATTGTTGCAAAGCAAAAATCCCAGTGAATGTTGCTGTCAGTTTATTAGTGAGTGCTGTTTCATCACGGCCACATCGCAGTTTAAAGAGAGGTTTAATGAGTGCCTTGTCTGTGCGCCTCTCTCCAAGAGTAATAACTGAACCTTTTATTTCCATAAAGAATTCTTCTTCTGTGGTTTCAGATCCAACGGAGGAGCCACCGCCTCCTCCCAACAACACCATCGGCTCCATCGTGGGCGTGGTCATGGCGTTGTTTGTGGTGGGTGCCATCTACTTCGTGTGTCAGAGGGTACTTTGTCCTCAGATGAAAGATGATGGTGAGACGGTCACCAACGACTTCGTGGTTCACGGGCCGTCGTCTGTGCCGCTGGGATACGTGCCACATCCGAGCTCGCTGTCCAGCTCGCTGCCAGGTGATGATGTGATTCTGGGTCACAGGTTGCAACTTTTCCTGCTGGTTCCCTGAAACTGACTGGTTACTGACTTTTAGGAAATTCTGAAATTCGTGTTTAGGCTTATTAAATAAATTTGTCTTCAAACCCATCAACAGGGATGTCCAGAGGGAAGTCCGTGATTGGCTCTCTCAGCATCATGGGTGGGAGCAGCGGTCCGCCGTACGATCGCGCTCACGTCACCGGAGCTTCATCCAGCAGCTCATCCAGCACAAAGGGCACCTACTTCCCACCGGTGAGACGCACACACTCACTTTACAGTAATATTACTGTAATATTTTGACACCATTTATTCTTCCCTCCTTCCTTCTATCAGACTATAAATCTTTGTTGTTATGGGAACTGTTTTGCGTTACATCCACAGCATTTGGATTCACTGATTGATTGCAGTATGACCGAGTTGGAAATGAGCCCAAACTAGCAAACACTGCCCCCCACTGTTTGCCTGTGGAACAGCTTCAAATGAACCAAAAACTTATGAACCTTTTATTTTTTCATTTGAACTGAATGCAGATTTAGATTCACACTGAAAGCAAAAAGCAGCTAACATTACAGCTTTCTGACTCACTTTGACCTTTTGTTTTTTAAATAGTGTGAGCTGCACGTTAAGCCTCTCTCCTCCTGGACTTTGATCCTGGATCATGTTGGTAAATTTCTGTATTTTTTTTGGTTCACAGATCCTGAACCCTCCTCCGTCTCCGGCCACGGTCCGCTCTCAGTACACCATGGAGTTCGGTTACTCCTCCAACAGCCCCTCCACTCACAGATCCTACAGGTCTGTATGCTCCTGTCTGTCAGGAACTTTCAAACAGTGACTGCTGCCTCAAATTCCTCAAATCCCTGAAGTGCTCCGATTGTGTATTCAGAGGATTCCTGAGTAATGGAGCTGGTTTGAAAATGTAACCAGAATTTCTGCCACACATGTGAACGTTGACCCCTTGGAGCTGCCTTCAGGGACCCTCGGCCTCCTTCTGTTTGTCGGTTTCTTCACGTGAGACCGAACGTTTGTTAATGTAGGAAAAGAACGTTTAGATTCTTGCGGAAAGAAGCTCACTCTGCAACTTTTTCTCAGCCTGCATTACAGTAAATATTAGTTTTGTTTTTGGACCGAAAATCACATCGATAATGAAATAACTGTACCAACTAACAAACACACGTCCAACAGGGGAAAAGCCGTGCTGGACTTTCCAGTATTTCTAATCTTTGTTCACTGTCTGCAGATATCTCTCAAAACTGTGTCTGAAAGTTTATTGAACAGTTTCTGATGCATAAACTGCAAATAACCACCATACTATATTTCCCCAAATTGTCGTTTAGCAAACCACACGACCATGAGGGGAAAGCCCTGCTGAGCGGTGCGACCTGGCCCGTCAGACAGAGAAATTTGCCCCCTTAGTGGTGCTGACAGCTTTTCTGTCTTTGGCCTGTGGCGATAAGGCTGTGCGGACTGTCATCGATTGAGGGTTTCTTTTAAACCTGGTGAAGTTTTTATCAGAAGTTTAATTGTTTATGAGTGTGCTCCAAGTGAATCGTTACCACAATAATTCAAAGAATGGATACAGTTTGATCTCTTCATGTTAAGAATTCATAGAAAATAAACAAAGACAAATGAAATCTGTCAGTTTTGAAATTTTAGGAAACATAAAAAAATAAAAATGCTGTTTAAATGATCCAACATCTCAGCAAGAAGATCAGAAATCACAGAGAGCAGACACCTGGTCCACTTTTGGCACTTTCAGCTCACAAATGTAGTGTGGGCCAAAAGTCACAACATACCGACATCTGGCTCATATAAGGTGGTTCTGTAGCCGAGTTCAGGCAGTCGGACAGCAACAGTCGAGGCCACACGTGGGTCACACGTTTGTTACCAGGTCAGGAAACGTCCAAGAAACTGTGGACGGATTGCTTTCCCCTCCGTTATTCATCATTTTATCATCACATCATCACTGTAATTGTGCCAGTTGGAGGCACATTTATAGGGCATTTCTGTGTCTGCATGTCCTCTGTGGTCCGAGTGACGTAAACTTGGGCTCGAGGTGGACGTCCACGTGCCTGTCTGGAGACTTTATATTACAGTGCACTAATTAGGCGGCGGACTTCAAGAAAGTATAACAGGAAGGAATACTCGGCCGTGGTGTCTCCAGCTGTCCGTAACAGAGGACTTAGACTTTCTCTGTCCGTCACTCTGACAGACAGGGCTGTAGAAATTCTGTCCGTATGTAATATTACCTGTGATTTAAATTATTCTTTTTCCTAATGATAATGAGACATATTTAATCGTTTTACAATTTAAGAGGAAAAAACCTGGATCACAGTAACTAACATATGGAGCAGGGTGTGCATTTATGAGGGCGTGGAAAGAAAAGATGGACAAACAGTGCATCGAGAGGCGGGTTCATGATTCGTTTAAATTCTACAGTTACAGCAGAGACACTAAAACACCGCAGTGATTGTGCCTAAACAGGCAAATATAAAAACTGGACTCCTGGGAAGTTGCTGCAGAGGAATATTTTTTTCCATTTTACGTCCTCGTCCTGGACACAGCTTTCGGTGTCCTATTTTATTCAGTTGGAGGCTGAACCGTCGCTCAGCTGCTGCACTGAAATTATCAACATGAAGCCTGGGTTTTATAGTTGGGGGAACTTTTCTAACAGGGAAGTGATCAGAAGTCTGAATGTGGTACTCACATTGTAAACACATTTCCTGGAGAGAAAATCCTGCAGTTTGTGTTCTTCTGCACCAAAGAGCAGCTGCATCTTCAACCCTGTAGTGATCAGACATTTCAATACCTCGACAAAATATGTGAAGCTGAGGCTACGTCCACATGTACATGGTATGTTGGTAAATGTAGCTTTTTGGTCTTTTGTCCACATGAAAACAGCATTTTGGATCCAAACTGAGCTTTGAAAAACTCCTGCCACGGTGAAGTTTTCAGACACTCCATTTTTTGCGTTTACGCGTGGACGAGGAAAACAACGATTTTGTCTCGCAGCATCAAAAGCGTGTCCCGTGTTATTGTTTGTGGGTTGTTGATTGACCAGCATTTCTTCACGGTTTGGGTTATATCTCCACCTGTTGGTTTGGTGTGCTCTTGACAGCGCTCGACATCATTTTTTTTTTTTTTTTTTTTTTTTTTTTTTCTTTTTTTTTTTTGTGAATTTTTTTTTTTTAATCAAGTC